>WNWK01006860.1:0-42500 GCA_009830355.1 Cherax destructor
TGGCAAGAGGTGTGGAGTTAAAAGATAAAGAACCCAAATATAGTGGACCCCGGTTACGTCATTATTTCGTTTCAGAATGCTGTTCAAGTGTCGTTACCAAACAAATTTGTTCCCATAAGAATAATGTAAATTAGATTAGTTTTTTTAGACCCCAAAAATACAATTACAAAAATAAACTTACAAAAAAGGGCGGGGTTTGGAGACTAGCGTAAACCGGGGGTCCACTGTATGTACAAAGTGAGGGCTGTCACAGTTGCTTTTGGCAGATGATGTGATGTAGTCAGTGTGCTGTGAGTCTACCTAAGCAGCCCACCTGCCCTTGGTAAATAGCTGTCAGACACGCCTCTCGGATTAAGGCTCAGGTCTTTTGTCTTTTGGACTAGCGTCAGGTCAAGCACATGGTGCACTCCTCATTGGGGGATGCTTGGAGGACGATATAGGCCCGAGGGAACAACTAGAGGGTATTCTGGAGCTCTGGCCTGTGTGGGGAGCTCTGGGCTGGGGTGATTTTGGCGGAGCTCTGGCCTGTGTGGAGCTTGGGCGGGGGATATTCTGGCGGAGCTCTGGCCTGTGTGCGGAGCTCTGGGCTGAGACATTCGGGCAGAGCTCTGGCCTGTGTGCAGAGCTCTGGGCACGAGATTCTAGCAGAGCGGCTGCCGGTGTGCAGAGCTCTGGGAGAGAGCTGCTGTAGAGTCTCTAGGAGACTGGTGGAGACACTGGGCAGGGGTTCTGTTGGAGCAGGTCTTGGGACCTGTGGCTAGAAGTGTGACTGAGTTCCTGTGGTGAACTGTCCTCTGAACCATATTGTAAGTTATATTCTGTTTCGTCAGTTGATTGTATTCCCTGTCTCCCTGCTTATATGTACAATCCCCATTTATTTAAACCCAATAGTGTTCTCCTGTTCCCAAATGTATTATTGTACAAGGACATAATAATAAACTGTGTTTGAGTGGAATAGTAATATTCACTGTCCCCGTTATATTCTTATAATTCTTTATTCTTATACTTTATTTTATTATATTTTATTTTAGGTAGAGAGAGGGTGAGTAGTGTGGTGGTAATGAGAGGTGATGGTGTAGTCACCAGTGACCTCCACATTACCTCCGCTCTGTCAACCTCACCTCTCCCTGCTACTCCTCCCCTCCCTTTCTCCCTATTCCCCACTTATCCCAAAATTTCCGTTACCCCTACATGACAATGACACTGTGCTTTTGGGAGATTCTGAAGAGAAGTTGCAGAGGTTGGTGGATGAATTTGGTAGAGTATGTAAAAGAAGAAAATTGAAAGTGAATATAGGAAAGAGTAAGGTGATGAGGATAACAAAAAGATTAGGTGATGAAAGACTGGATATCAGATTGGAGGGAGAGAGTATGGAGGAGATGAATGTATGCAGATAGTTAGGAGTGGATATGTCAGCAGATGGGTCTATGAAGGATGAGATGAATCATATAACTGACGAGGGGAAAAGGGTGAGTGGTGCACTTTGGAGTCTGTGGAGACAAAGAACTTTGTCCATGGAAGTAAAGAGGGGAATGTATGATAGTATAGTTATACCAACACTCTTATATGGATGTGAAGCATGGGTGATGAATGTTGCAACGAGGAGAAGGCTGGAGGCAGTGGAGATGTCATGTCAGAGAATTCGGAGTTTGGAAATTAGGAGGAGGTGCGGGATTACCAAAACTATTATCCAGAGGGCTGAGAAGGGGTTGTTGAGGTGGTTCGGACATGTAGAGAGAATGGAACGAAACAGAATGACTTCGAGAGTGTATAAATCTGTAGTGGAGGGAAGGTGGGGTAGGGGTTGGCCTAAAAAGGTTGGAGGGAGGGGGTAAAGGAGGTTTTATATGCGAGGGATTTGGATTTCCAGCAAGCATGTGTGAGCGTATTTGATAGGAGTGAATGGAGACAAATGGTTTTTAATACTTGACGTGCTGTTGGAGTGTGAGCAAAGTAACATTTATGAAGGGATTCAGGGAAACCGGCAGGCCAGACTTGAGTCCTGGAGATGGGAAGTACAGTGTCTGCACTCTGAAGGAGGGGGTGTTAATGTTGCAGTTTTATAACTGTAGTGTAAAGCACCCCTCTGGCAAGACAGTGATGGAGTGAATGATGATGAAAGTTTTTCTTTTCCGGGCCACCCTGCCTTGGTGGGAATCAGCCGGTTTTAATAATAATAAAAAAAAGAACTACATATAATTACATATTCACTTTTATTTTTGTAAGATCTGTTGGTCTAAAAAAAAAGTTGTTTGGCTTTTTGGGGGCTCCCAGTAACGTGACCTTATTTTTCCCATAAGTTCTTCAGTTCATCTAACACAATTTTACCTCACACAATGTTTTCAGGAACATAGAAGAGCTCCCAACTCGAACAATTATGTAAGTGTATTTTTGTAAGTGCTTTTGTAAGTGTATTTTTGGGGGTCTAAAACAGATTATCTAATTTACATTATGCCTTATGGGAATAAATTTCTTAGGTATCGGCACTCGAACAGCCTTCTGGAATGAATTAAGCTTGTAACCTGAGGTACTACTATATACAGTGGAACCCTGGATTTCACATGCACCAGATATCAGACTTTTCAGATTTCAGACACTTTTTTGTGCAAAATTTTGCTTTGAATTTTGGACCTTGTCCCGGGAATCGCACGTATCGGACGTGTCCACCTGCCGGGGTGCCGCCTCAGTCTGGCTTTGTCACTGGTTGAGTGAGCATTCATCCGAAACATTTCGCAATTTTTGTGCTTGTTTATTGATTGTGACTGCGAAATAAGCCACCATGGGCCCAAAGAAAGTTCCTAGTGCCAGGCCTTTGGTAAAGAAATTGAGAAACACAATAGAATTAAAGAAAGAGATTGTAGAAAAATACGAGTGGCGTATGTTTAGCCGAGCTTGCCAGGATGTATGGGAAGTTGAAATCAACAATCTTTTCTATCCTGGCAAAGAAAGTAGAAATCAAGAAAGCTAACGTTGCAAAAGGGGTAAATATGCTAATGAAACAGAGATCACAAACAATCGAAGATGTGGAGAAGTTGTTTTTGGTGTGGATCAATGAAAAACAGTTAGCAGGAGATAGTGTTGTGGAGTCAATCATTTGTGAAAAGGCAAGGCAGTTACATGTGGATCTCGTAAAGAAAATGCCTGGAACGAGTGCTGCTGTTAGTGAATTTAAGGCTAGCAGAGGCTGGTTCAACAGATTCAAGAAACATAGTGGCATACACAGTGTTGTAAGGCATGGTGAGGCTGCAAGTTCTGACAAATGTGGGGCCGTAGAATTCGTTGATGAATTCAAGGAATACGTACCATTTCATAAGAAAAAATAACGAAAGTTATTGGACCCTGTGGACAAGTTTCAGATCTAGGGTCGGGACCCTAAAAGGGTTAATATTGTAACTCAAGGAACTACTGTATAATTATTATTACAGTATTATGTTTATGGGGAAGTGGTAAACCTGTAGGAGGTGATACAACACCTGGGGAATGGCAGGTCAATAGATGTGATGCAAGGCTGGGGAGAGGTAGCTTCAATTCCTTGGAATAAAAGCCCTTCAGCATCAAGTTGGTCTTTAAATAATAATGGATCTCATTAACCGAGAAATCAGAAGACACCTGCCTTATTACCGTGTCATTCTCTTGGCATTAATAACTGACCTTAACCCTTTGGGGGTCGACAGGCCTTCTCAGGAAAGTGTTCCTGGGGTTGAAATTTTTTTTGAAAAAAAAAAAAAATAATTTTTTCTTATGAAATGATAGAGAATATTTTTCCGATCATAACACCACCAAAATTATGAAATTTGATTGAAAACTAACGAAATTATGCTTTCGCGAAGTTATCGGTATACATATATGACACTGACGCATCGGCGATTTCACCCACTTCGAACCCTATTTTCGACAAATTCCAATGTTTCAGTCTCCTACAATTATAGCTATTTTGCTAGAACTCCATTTCTACTATCGAATGAGTAAAGAAACTGCCTATTTACCAATTTCATCTACTCAAAATAGTGGTCCAGAAAATGGCAATTTTCCAATTTCACACAAATTTCAAATGATGCCAATTTCAAAATAGGGTCCAGAGTAAACAAGGCAGACATTCCTGGCTCTAAAATAACATGTTCTCTGTTCATTAGCCACGTCTCCAGGCCCCTGTTCCATTACTTTTGCTTTCCATTTTGAATTTTTATTCTTACAAAAATAGAAGATTTACTGTTATTTATACAACTGCATCATTGTAAAAATGGTATAAATAATATCAGAGCACTTGTGCATCGATATAAGACTCGCCAGTTGATGTGTATTGGACACATGGTGTGATTTGTTTACTCTTGAACATCGTCAAAAATCGAACATTTTCGCTACTTTGAGCTCAATTTCAAGGTACTTGTCATTGTCATACCAATCAAAATCATCTCTATTTCTGTAATATATCTTCCATTCTATCAAATGAGACCAAGAAAACGAGAATACATCAATAAATACCATACGAAAATCGACTGCAAAGTCACTGTTTTAATCGAAAAAAACAGTCAGAGTTTTTTTTCTCTCATTATGCAGTGTGTACTGCAGGATTTTTTTTATACTGCGCACACTGACCACACAGACCCATTCTTTCATATGTATGCCTATCAGACGTTTTCTGCTTAAATTGAGGCCGCTAGAATTTGGGCGTACTAGTACGGCACCAACCCCTGCTCGTAAAACGTACTAGTACGGCACCGACCCCGAAAGGGTTAAAGGAGAGTCACACTCATATATTGTAAACATCTCTTAAAATAACAAATACAAAAAAACAAAACAATCTGTCTATCATATGTATTGAAAAAACATTACTTCAAATTCAGTCCTTCTCATATGCAAGACTGACGCCTTAAGGGGCATGTAAGTTCCCACGTCTTCTAATAACATGTTCATTTTCCACTATAATCTACCTTGTCCATAATTACTATCGCATTTGCTTTGTCCGTTTAGTAAGGTGAAGTCTAGGATCTTTCCTTAATTCCTGGTATAACGTAACAAATCTTTGAGAACAATTGTGTTGTAGAGAGACCTCTCGAGTGATATCGACAAAAATTTTGGTAACGTCCCATCCCTAGTCAACGTTATGGTGAATTTCTCAATGAGAATTCTTATTTAGAAGGACCTTTCTGAACATTGTGTGTAACACTAACAATTATAGTAGGATCAAATTGTGGTTAAGAAAACTGTGCAAGCAGTTTGTGCAAAAAACTTATTCTTCAGTTCAGTAAAGACTACTCGTTCCCACTCTAGACTGATAGCCTCAATACTGAGTCAAAAAAATCAGTTGAAAAGTAAATGTTTCCGTTTTCACCCGCTAAAATGGGATTATTAAAACAAATTTTAATGCATCATTTATTAAGCGATGATATAAAAACAAAGTTAAAATTAGGATCCAGAAAGATGTCTAAAATATAAAAGTATCGGTCAGTGGTTAAGTTGCAACACTGGTCGTACAGAACAACAATAATGTTTATCCAACACTGAACCAACTTCTTGTCTACAACATAACTCCAAGTATAAACTCATAGTTTCAAAACCACAAGTCTGAGGAGTTACAAGTGATCAATGTATTAATTAAAAGAAAAGCATTACAAATATAGCTGCAAAGACAACTGCATTCTGCCATATCACAATGTTATCTATAGCCATAAAGCTATAATTCCAAGATGAGCATCAATCCAGTAGCTACATCACCACAATATTGGTTCTATAGTTTAGAGTTCCTTTTTCAGCTATACTATAAACTTCATGAAACTCAACAGCAGTGGTGTCTTTCTTGCTTGTGTTTTGCTATGATAATTCAGTTTTGGTTAGCCCCAAACATAGCTTAGCAAGAACACTTCCAATTCGATGTAAAAAAAAAATCCCACAAACATCAACACCTGAAAGCATGATGGATCCAAGTGTTAATCTTAAAGTGGATGCCACTTCCTTAAGTGGGAGTGTAGGGTATCCTTGCGACTTGAACGGTAGAAACAGTGTGGGCAGGGGAATGGTTTCTCCCCAGTGTGGGTGAGGATGTGGTTCTCCAGGTGCTGTCTGCGGTTCTTTCCCGTAAAGGCCCGCTTGCACAATGGGCACACCACAGAGGACACCTTGTTGACGCCATCTCCTCCCAGCGTTGTAGCAGCCCTCGTACCCTGCAACACACCCAAGACAATCCTTATCACTTAGTTACACCAAGCCTTCACTTAAAATCACCAAAAATGTGCCTTCTCTGAGGCAGTAAGCCATTGCTTTACTAGTATTCTGTATATCATGCACATAATGTTAATTTGGCAAGGGTGTCTACCTGGTATATACCTGGTGATGCTTCTGGGGCTCATCACCCCCATGGCTGGTCTGTAACTAAGTCTAAGGTTGACTCTTGGTTAATCAGGTTGTAGATACTTGTGGCACACATTGCAACATAGGCATCCGAGCCTGGCTGGTCCAGAATAAATTGCTCTAACTTATCAAAAATACCCTCTTGAAGACAATTAGATGTTTCTTGATAATTCCCTTATATTTAGAGGGAGGGTGTTTAAAATCTATGGACCCTCTATGCTTAGTGGATTACATCTTTAGTAGAGTACGTATATACTTATTGCACTCCCACTCGTTTAAAGGGTTATTTCAGTGTGCAAACTAAAAACCAGTCCCGTAAGTAAGTACAGTGGACCCCCGGATTTCGTACTGCTCCAAACTCGAACAATTATGCAAGTGTATTTTTGTAAGTGCATTTGTAAGTGTATTTTTGGGGGTCTAAAAGGACTAATCTAATTTACATTATTCCTTATGGGAACAAATTCGTTCGGTAACGGCACTTGAACAGCATTCTGGAACGAATTAATGATGAAATCAGGGGGTCCACTGTATTTTGAAAAATTTATCTTGTCTGCACTCCAGAGACTACAGTTTGAGGGATTTGATGCATTCACAATAATTACACGTTTGAATACATGAGGGCAGTGAAAGTCTGCATATTCTCCAGATCAGCAATTCTGCCAGCCTTTGTTTTCTCCATCTGCAAATAAAGCATTATTCTCTTTCTAAGTAACATCTTTCTTTTTTCTTAATAGTGTCATATGCGTCTTGAGTATGACTGAAGTGGCCCAGCAATCATCCTCTCAAGGCACTAATTTAGTCCTGTAATGTGCTTATATTAAATCTCATCCATATTTAATAAGGTTCACTTATATTGTTTTCCATTTAGCACTGTATTACATGTCTACTGTTGAAATTGGCTGAATTTTTCCTGACAGCAATTTATATTTGGTTGCAATAAATTAACATTTTAGCACCTTTTTCTACATTTTTTTTAATATTTCACAAATATTTCACATATTTTAAAAAAAATCGTATGTATGGAGGTATAGACTTTGATTAAGCTGTAGTTAAGGTTAGATGTGTTCAACCCAAATACAGTGGACCCCCGAGTTTCGGTCACCTCGGAATTCGAACAATTATGTAAGTTTAATATTGTAAGTGCTTTTGTATGTGTATTTTTGGGGGTCTGAAAGGACTAATCTAACTTACATTTTTCCTTAAGGGAACAAATTCGTTCAGTAATGGCACTTGAACAGCCTTCTGGAATGAATTATGACCGAAACTCGGGGGTTCACTGTATATATCTACTTAAGTGTCCTGTTTTAGTGAATACAAGGTGAAGGGAAGCTTCCATTCTGGTTGCTTCTACTATATGTTGATCTACAGCAAATTTGCCGATGAGTTGCAAGTGTTTTCTTGCATGTAATTTTTCATTTGAACTTTGTACTTCCTGGATAATTATAAATCAGTTTGCTACAGTCTTCCAGTTCTGATGTCTGAAATTAATATCACCCAGCAAGATTATGCTTAGGGTCAGGTTCATAGAGCTTCCAATGCAGGGTTCAGCTTTCAAAAGTTGATCATTTAAACTGTTTGCAATTTGCTTGCTTCTGGTAGTTCATATACAAGTACAATGACTAAATTCTGCTTTTAAAGGTTCAATGCTAGTGCTTCGACTATATCACTTGTAGTATTGAACAGTTCGCTGGAACTGGGCAGATCTTTAACATACAGACCAGGCCTACCTGGTGGCCTCTTCATTCATTCACATCTGATCAAAATTGTACTCAGGTATCCATATTTTATAAAAAATCTTTAGTATGAGTCTTTGTGAAGGCTGTAAGCATTACTAGAAGTTGTCAGAAAAATATGGGACTTAGTTTTTATTTTACTGTACTTTATAAGGCTGGTCTGGAGTGGTGAAGAGTGGCTGTGAGTGTGTGTGCTTCCCTGTGTTGCACCTCTTCCCTCTGCTGCAAAGTTTCCCTGTGTTGCACATCCTCCCTTTGCTGCATTGCCACTTCATGTAACAAAGCTCCACGATCAAAGAGTACTAGATCCCTAATTGCTCTTGGGCTATTATTCCTCATCCTGGCCTGAGCCTCTCTTGAGACCACATCTCTTGCACCTGTGTTCCCAGAAACCAGATCTTTGTGCATTCTGGTAATGTGAATCTTGAGCGTGTCCTGACGTGATGAGCGGAAAGGACAGTGTGGGCAGGGGTAGGGTTTGTGGCCCGTGTGTGTTGCGATGTGCCTCTCCAGGATCTGTCGACGGTTGCGGCCCCCAAAGGCCTTTCCACATACTGGACACACCAGCGATGCCACGTCTCCAAGTCGTACAGCCAAAGCCTGGAAAACACAGCTACGCTCAGCCTCAACCACCTCACCAGGGCCCAAATTAAAGCCATGTTTGACACAAATAAATATATGCCCAATATTCCATTATCAACACAGATTATACACACAAAACCATCAGAAATCTAAACGAAAGGAATTTATGAAACATTACTAATTTTGTAATTATCTCCCAAGATAAACTGCTTACGTATCTGCTGAATTTCAATCACATAATATAAATGTATTGACTGGCATCCAAACCTTGGTCATCCATTAACTTGTTAGCGTATAACTTACACTGAAACAATTAACATCACTCGCAACCACTTCTTGATGCTAGTTATTTAGCTTGTAGAACTTAAGAACCATAGTGAGGAAATACAAGAGAGGATATCATTATTATTGATATGTGGAAACAATAAACTTGTAAGTCATATAGAGCATAGGGAATGAGAGGTAAATAGATTTAATCAGAAGGTAGGCTTGCTGTAATTCCTTGGATCAAGAGCCCTTTACTAGCATCAAAATATCCCCCCTCCCCTTAAAGGAAACAAAAGGACAGTAAATGGTAAGTCCTACCAGGTGTAAAACTTAAAACACTGCTGAGCATGTAGTACTAAACAAAGGTACAGTGGACCACCGGATTTCGTAGTCGTCGGATTTTGTAATACAGTGGACCCCCGGTGTTCGTGATGCTCCAAACTCGCCCTTTTATGTAAGTGTATTTTTGTAAATGCTTTTGTAAGTGTATTTTTGGGGGTCTAAAAGGACTAGTCAACTTTACATTATTCCTTATGGGAATAAATTTGTTTGGTAATGGCACTTGAACAGCATTCTGGAACGAAAAAATCATGAAAACCGGGGGTCTACTGTATTCGGTAATAGTAACGTTTTTTCGTCAAAATATTGGCTCAGTGAACGTCATTTAACTCGGTAATAGTCATTTGTCCCGAACGCATCCAAGCGGCGGCCCGACACACCATTTACAGTCAGTGTGCCATTGTTTACCAGCCAGTGAGCACAATTCCATGCGTTCATACGATACATTTCACAATATTCCATTCGTTTTAGTGCTTGCAACTGCTAAATAAGCCACCATGGGCCCAAAGAAAGCTCCTAGTGCCAGCCCTTTGGTAGAGAAGGTGAGAAACACTATAGAATTCAAGAAAGACATGATTGCAAAATATGAAAGTGGAGTACGTGTGGCAGAGCTTGCCAGGTTGTATAAGAAACCCCATACAACCATTGCTTCCATTGTGGCCAAGAAAAATGAATCAAGGAAGCTGTTGTTGCGAAAGGTGCAAATATGCACCTTTCGCAACAGTTAGCAGGAGATAGTGTTATGCAGTCGATAATTTGTGAAAAGGCAAGGCAGTTGCATGATGATCTCGTAAAGAAAATACCTGGAACTAGTGCTGATGTTAGTGAATTTAAGGCCAGCAAAGGCTGGTTTGAGAGATTTAAGAAGCGTAGTGGCATACACAGTGTGGTAAGGCATGGCGAGGCTGCAAGTTCTGACAAAATTTCGGCTGAAATTTTTTTTTTTATTATTAACACATAGCCCGATTCCCACCAAGGCAGGGTGGCCCGAAAAAGAAAAACTTTCATCATCATTCACTCCATCACTGTCTTGCCAGAGGGGTGCTTTACACTACAGTTATAAAACTGCAACATTAACACCCCTCCTTCAGAGTGCATGCACTGTACTTCCCATCTCCAGGACTCAAGTCCGGCCTGCCGGTTTCCCTGAATCCCTTCATAAATGTTACTTTGCTCACACTCCAACAGCACGTCAAGTATTAAAAACCAGTTGTCTCCATTCACTCCTATCAAATACGTTCACACATGCTTGCTGGAAGTCCAAGCCCCTCGCACACAAAACCTCCTTTACCCCCTCCCTCCAACCTTTCCTAGGCTGACCCCTACCCCACCTTCCCTCCACTACAGATTTATACACTCTCGAAGTCATTCTGTCTCGTTCCATTCTCTCTACATGTCCGAACCACCTCAACAACCCCTCCTCAGCTCTCTGGATAATAGTTTTGGTAAAAACTGAAAAATATGTGCAGGAATTCAAGGGGTACAAACAACAAGTGTTCAATTGTGAATAAACAGGTCTGTTTTGGAAGAAAATGCCAAAGAGGACCTACATCACGCAGGAGGAAAAGGCACTGCCAGGACACAAGCCTATGAAAAACAGGCTAACTCTCATGTTCTGTAGTAATGCTAGTGGGGATTTCAAAGTGAAGCCTTTACTGGTGTATCACTCTGAAAATCCCAGAGTGTTCAAGGAAAACAGTGTCGCCAAGGCTAATTTGTGTGTGATGTGGAAGGCTAACAGTAAGGCATGGGTCACGAGGGAAATTTTCCTTGATTGGTTGAAAGAAGTGTTTGGCCCCAGTGTGAAGAAATACCTCGTGGAAAAATAAATTGGAACTCAAGTGCCTCTTGGTAATGGACAATGCTCCTGCTCATCCTCCAGACTTGGATGACCAAATGGTGGAGGAGTCTTGCTTCATCACAGTGAAGTTCTTGCCCCAAAATACCACTCCTCTCATCCAGCCCATGGACCAGCAGATCATTGCAAACTTTAAAAAACTGTACACCAAAGTAATGTTTCAATGGTGCTTTGAGTGACTTCAAGACACTGCATTGACCCAAAGAGAGTTCTGGAAAGATCACTTTAGTATCCTCCATTGCATAAACCTTATAGGTAAGGTTTGGGAGGGAGTGACTTCCAGGACTTTTAACTCTGCTTGGAGAAAATTGTGGCCAAAATGTCCAAGAGAGGGATTTTGAAGGGTTTGGGGCTGACCCTGAGGAGCCTATGGCAGTTGTGGAAAGTATTGTGATATTGGGGAATTCCATGTGGTTGGATGTGAGTGGCGAGGATGTGGAAGAGTTGGTGGAGGACCACAATGAGGAGCTGCAAGACCTTCATCTAGAACAGCAACAGACCACAGCTCAGGAAATTGCTTCAGAGGAGGATGAAGAGAGAGATGGAAGAAGGTGCCTTCTTCAAAGATGAAGGACATTTGTGCAAAGTGGAGTGAGGTGCAAACATTTATGGGAAACATCACCCTAACAAAGCTGTTACAGGCCGTGTCTGCAACATATTCAATGACAATTTCGTGTCCCATTTTAAGGAAATTTTAAAGAGACACCAGAAACAGCTGTCTGGAACAATTTTTTGAGCGACAGGGGTCCAGTGACTCTCAAGCAGGTCCTAGTGGCATTAAAAAACAAAGAAGGGAAGTAACCCCAGAAAAGAACTTGGTACTTGAAGTCTTTATGGAAGGGGATTCCCCTTCCAAACAATAGCAACTCCTCCATCCTTTCCCCTCCTCCTGTCTTCTATACATCAACAAGTCTTCATTAAAGGTAAGTGTCATGTTATTATTGTTTTATTCTTCATGTCTCATTGTTTTCTGTGTAGGTAAATGTATATTTCATATAAAAAAACTTATTTTTTTAATACTTTTGGGTGACTGGAATGGATTAATTGGATTTACATTATTTCTTATGGGAAAATGAATTCGGATATCGTCAAATTCGGGTTTAGTCACACTCTCTGGAACAGATTAATTATGATAACTTGTGGTCCACTGTACTGTATTCTTGGCTTCAAACAGTCACCTAAATAATTTACCACGAAACAATGTTCACCTAAATATTTGGTACAATAAACTCTTTTATAAAGCTCGTCTATATTTTGTGATTTTTTATAAATGCATTGAAAAAGTGCATCCAAAATTTAATAGCAAATACTATGAAGGTGTTTCCACACAGCATTGAATTTTGGACAAATTTTTTCAATCCCCCTATACACAGGAGCTTTATATGAGTGTACTGTACAAAAATATTACCTAAACAAAACAATTAAATATTCTAAATTTATAAAATTAACTTACAGTGGACCCCGGTTTTCGTTATTTTATTGTTCCAGAATGCTGTTCAAGTGCTATTACCAAACGAATTTATTCCCATAAGGAATAATGTAAAGTAGACTAGTCCTTTTAGACCCCAAAAAATACACTTACAAAAGCATTAAAAAATACACTTACATAAAAGGGTGAGTTTGGAGCAGGACGAACACCGGGGGTCCACTGTATTTAGAAAAAAATTCCAGCCCAAAACCTCATTATAAGCACATACACTACCGAGGAGTTATATAAGAGAGGCACCAAGGAAAGGCAACACGTGTGTTGTTAGGTTAGTATACATGCAATACAACGCCATCATACTGCCATACATCCACGTGTCACATAATTTCACATTTATGTACCTTGTCACATAAATTCAGATTTTTGTACCATTTCTGTCATAACTTCAGATACAGAACCACAATAGTAGCATGTGGATCTGTCACATAATGACACACTTCTTAGTCTTGTTCAGCAACATGCTGAAAATTTCTGCCAATGATGTTGCGAGAACAAATCCATAAATATTCAATATTCAAGATAGTTACCATCAAGTTAGTTACCATGAGGCCTGGTCACAGACCGGGCCACGATGGCATTGACCCCTGAAACCCTCTCCAGGTATACTCAAGATACAGCTACTGTACCATCAAGATACAGCTACTGTACCATCAAGATACAGTTACTGTATCAAGATAGTTACTGTACCATCAAGATACAGTTACTGTACCATAAAGTTATTTACTGTACCATCAGATACAGTTACTGTACTATAAATATAGTTACTGTACCATCACGTTAGTTACTGTACAATCAAGATACAGATACTGTACCATCAAGATACAGATACTGTACCATCAAGATACAGATATTGTACCATCAAGATACAGATACTGTGTCGTGTCAGTATTATATATACACTTGTGTAGTGTATCAGCGTTCATCCGAGCTATACAGCTGGTCCCTTTGCGTGTGACGTCACGATACCCGCTGACGTCAGAGGCTCAGCGCATGTGCATAGCCACGCATAGGCTGGACGGACGGTGGCTGGGCTCCCTCCTACTCATACTGTAAATATACCGTAACCATCCTACAAGGAGTGTCTTTGACAACCTGTATATCTCTCCCAAGACCCACACAACAACTGTACTATCAAGATACAGATATTGTATCAAGATACAGATACTGTACCATCAAGATACAGATAATGTACCATCAAGATACAGATACTGTACCATCAAGATACAGATATTGTACCATCAAGATACAGACACTGTACCATCAAGATATAGCTACTGTACCATCAAGATTGTTACTGTACCATCAAGATACAGATATTGTACCATCAAGATACAGACTCCTTCATCTAATAAAGCCAATCTAGTCTACGGCCGTATCTCTGCACCCTACGCTACCCCTTCGGCACTAACCGCTGTTCAACAGAATAACAGGAATTACATTGTACCATCAAGATACAGATATTGTACCATCAAGATACAGATATTGTACCATCAAGATACAGATACTGTACCATCAAAATAGCTACAGTACCATCAAGATACAGCAACTGTACCATCAAGATACAGCTACTGTACCATCAAGATACAGCTACTGTACCATCAAGATACAGCTACTGTACTGTCAAGATACAGCTACTATACCATCAAGATACAGCTACTGTACCATCAAGATACAGCTACTGTACCATCAAGATACAGCTACTGTACCATCAAGATACAGCTACTGTAACATTAATCAACTACTCTGTCTATGAATACTGTCACAGTAATGAAGTTAAAACTTGAGTTTCAATTCTTTCTTCTGGATAATGTTACCATTGTTTATCTCTAAACAATGATCAAATAATTACAAGAAAATATTTGAAGTCTTTATTCACCAGCATATGAGTACATGTATGTTGCACTGTATGAGTATACATGTGCTGTATTATGTAAATGAGTACACATGCACTGTATAAATACTCATTGTAACAGAATAATGACACCGGTAAAGCTCCTTTTATCTGCATCATTTTAGGTTATACATAGCTAATAATTTAATATAAAAGCAAATACAGTGAAGAACTTTCACTACTGTATTTCCATGAATTACATTATGGAAGAAAATCCAAGAAAACTGTTTTATAACTCGAATTTATATTCTTCCTAACACTACAATATCACAACACACTTATGCTTTAACTTTGCAACATGTCAACTTCATACTATTGCATGCATACAAATATAGCAGCTATGTGAACAATACTCAGCTGTGTGCAAAACAGTGCATGCTCAGTGCCTTTGTCCACCACTACCCTCAAAATTTTCTCTGTTATATTGATGCTGGAACGAACTAGTAGAAGTTGTGGTCAGCTGGTGGTCCTCAACATTCCTACTTGAGACATTCTCTGGGTGAGGCATTACAGCAGCAGCTGCTGCTGCAGTCATGTGAGTCATGTCTCGTGAGCACGTTTCTGATGTGTAGAATTTCCGAACTGATGTCCGTGATGTGTGGGGTTTCCAAACTGATGTACAGAATTTCCAAACTGATGTCCCTGATGTATGGTATTTCCTAACTGATGTCCCTGATGTGGATTGTTCCCAGAATGAATTTGTCCTTGGTGAATACACTTAATGTGTCTTCGAAGATTTGAAAGTTGGTTGGCGCGGTAGGCACAGTGCGGGCAGATGAAAGGGCGTTCTCCAGTGTGAACAATAACATGTCTCTCATACTGCTGGTGACGTCCTGGCCCACTGAAGGTCTTGGGGCAGTTTGGGCAGGAGAGCAAAGCAGAACTTCGAATGCCGCTGCCTCCAGTACCGCTGCTTTCCTGAAGCAGGGCAGCCATCCCCTGCAAGGTATAAGGTGACTCTAACAGCAGCACCAGTTGAACTTCTCAACTCATAACAAATGCAGAACCCTTTCATCTTTCCAAAAATTCTCTACAGGTTTAAATACATCATTAAAAATATTTAATTTTTCTGACTGTAATTACTGTATGGGATTGTTATTAATATATTGTATAGATCAGCTTCATACAGTATACTTACTAATTATAGTAAAAGGACTTAAATGAATTTTGTACAATATTTGGCATGCATGGTAATACTGCACAACATAAATATCTTATAAATTTAAACCTCTTTTATAACACAAGTTTTACCTGCTGCTGCAGTGATATACTCACAATTATTATTATTAAAAAAGGCACTAAATTCATAAGTCATAGAATGCTTGGCAAATAAGAGTCACACTTGGTTGAAAGAAGTGAGAGTTGCTTCTTGCCCTTGGATAAAATCCATCACCATCATGAAGACACACTCTTTCATCTTTGAAGTATAAGTAGCTGTTCTGTTGACACCTATGTACACTGATGTACTGCTGAGACCTATGTACAGTATGTTATGTTGAGATGTACACTGATGTTATGTTGAGACTTATGTACACTATGTTGAGACCAATGTACAATAATGTTGAGACGACCTATGTACAGTGATGTTAAGTTGAGACCAATGTACACTTATGTTGAGACCTATGTACAGTGATGTTATGTTGAGACCTATGTACACTATGTTGAGACCTGTGTACACCAATGTTATACTGAGACTTACCGTATGTATGCTAGTGTTCCTGGAGTCCTCCTGTGCATTTTATATTTGCCTGAAAAACTCTCTTCATTCAGTCCTTCCATCCTTCTGCTTACCATGATGAAACACAGAATTTTTTTTTATGTACCAGAGAAGTACCACAAGTTAAGTGTTCAAGAATAATAAACATGTGATTCCACTCCTGTCATCCACTGACTGGAAAATCACACCAACACACAACCAAGTCTACGGTATGCGAGTGCAGGATGCTTTGCAAGCTAATACTCTTTCCAACTTCAGGCAGTGGCTGGCGCATGTATTGCATTTAATTAAAACATACAATTAAATTTGCTGTGTGGGATGGTCATCCTTCTTCAGCCAGTCTTCCTTGTGCAATCCTTTGTTTACGATTATCATTATTATATTGATGTAAAGAGTTAAACCTATAAGGGTCATTTAGTGTTACATGAAAAGTGGATAAAGAGAAATTGGAAGTGAAAATGAGAAGGTGGTGAGGGAATGACAGCAAGAGAAAGAAGTGGAGTGGGAAACAGACTCACAGTTGATTCAGCAGGTGTCAGTTAAAAAATTATAGTAAGTTTGTAGTGAAGGTAAGCCCTTCAGAAAAGAGGAAGGACAGTGTATATTAGTGTAGTGAAGGCGAGACCCTCGGACAGGAAGGACAGTGTATGTCAGTGCAGTGAAGGCATACTAATAAAGGCATACTAGTGGAATGGAGGTGATTTTGTCAAGTTTCAGACCAGATGAGGCCAGGGGGTCCCTAACCCCCTAGCCTGTTTTATGGGTTTTTACTAGGTCTGCTTCAATGATTTGGATGGCATAATTCATGACTAATCATTCTGGGTTATATTTTATTAGCTCAGAAGGTAAGATTTTTTTGTGATGATGAGTTCAAAATGGAGGGCAAGTGTTATATAGGAGAGGCCTAAGAACATGATTAATGAAAACAGGAATGAGTGCTTTATTGGCTGGAATGTCTATAGTGCACATTTTGGACTCTGTTCTTATATTGGAATCTCTTTAATTCTATATAAAATTGACCCAATTAACAACTTCTAGCACTTTATAGGATAGTTCTAATGGTTGGGTAGTTTTGTGCACTTAACTGATAGAACAGAAGGCATACTAGTGAAATAGCCAGAAATTGGGTTAGTTTGAAAAATGGAATTAGCCTAAAATAGGCCTCAAAGCAAAAATCACAGTTGCATAAAATGCTCTCTAACCTGCAACTTCACCCTTGTGCAATCCAACAATTTCCCATCAAATTTTATAGTTTTAGTATCATTATTAGAAGATTCTCTACCATTTCACAAAAAAATTCTTTTAAGATGCAACAATGAGAGACATAATTTTGAGAGTCACAACACTGAAAGAACTAAGGTGAAGTGTCACTATGGCAAAATGACTACTTAAATAGAGCTAAAAGTATATTTGGGACATGAATCATATAAAGGTGCAAAAACAAATTCTGTAAGTTGAACCCGGATTCCACTGGAGCCAAATTAGTTTCGCAGAAACTCTTGCAATCAATAAAAGCAGTGCCACTGCCAGCTTAGTAATAAAAGTTTAAATGATTAATATGGCTGACAAAGCTTTCAAATACAGTGGTACCTCTACTTACGAGCAGCTCCCAACTCGAACAATTATGTAAGTGTATTTTTGTAGGTGCTTTTGTAAGTGTATTTTTGGGGGTCTGAAATGGATTAATCAAATTTTCATTATTTCTCGTAAGTAGAGGTACAACTGTAATTGGATTTATATTATTTCTTATGGGAAATATTGCTTCCGTTTTCGTACGATTCGGTATAATGTCAGACTTTTTCAAACAAATTAATCACGAACCAAGGTTCCACTGTAATTGCAGAATGAGTGAGAACATGTGAGCAGGCGAAACATGTGTTCGAAATCGAAACACAACTGTAAAACTTTCAGTGAGAATGTTCTGTCTGTATAACAGGCATCTTCAAGTTAATACAAAAATGATAAACAACAACCATATTTATGCAAGCAAAAAGTGAGGTGTGAGCAGGTGAGTGGTCAGATAAGTGAGATAGTGGCATGTGTGGTGATTGGCCTGGGAGCACTGAACTAGGTCTACTATGTTCTTGTGCAGTGAGTACCCTGGGAGGCCTACTGTGCTGTGTGTGCACATGTGAATCATCGTTCAATTATTTCTACTTTTGCAATCGGTGTAGGGATAAGGGTTTTGCTAAGCTGAAAACTTCAGAATTCTGTTGAATAATTAATGTCCAAGTTAGGGTGGACTCTGGGCATCAGTGTAGTGTTTTGTCTCTTTAATTACTAGTTAACCATCTTTCTAAGGCTTCAGTTATGTAGTTTTATCCTTGTGTACACCACAGGCAGTGCTAGAGTTCTGCCTTATGCACATGTACTGGTATTCCTGCATCCTGGATGCCAGACTGTGACCAAGTCTCACAAATATTTCTTGCTATAGTTCCAACAAGGTATAGTGTGGACCAGTATGCTAGTGTGGTCTGGCCAGTTGGATCTGTGTTTGGCAAGATGTTTAATGGTGTTTAATGTTATAGTTGCAACTTCTGCATTCCTATGTTGTTTATGGAGTACCTCTCTTTTAAAGCTCCTTCATGTAGTGAGATTTTTTAAAACATGATTGAAAAAAACATCCAAAATTCAAGTGTGTAGAAAGACCTTCATAGTATGCACCATTAAATTTTGATGCAATTTTTCTATAACATATACAAGAATTCACACTACGTATATAGTAGAGTTTTATGAGAGCTGTATGTCCCCTTTAACCCTTTGACTGTTTGTCGTATATATACGTCTTACGAGCCAATGTTTCCGACGTAATACGCATAAATTCTAGCGCCTCAAATCAAGTGGGAGAAAGCTGGTAGGCCCGCACGTGAGAGAATGGGTCTCCATGGTCAGTGTGCAATATAAAAAAAATCGGGGAGCCAGTGGTCCATTGTGGTAATGCCATTTAGTAGTCCATGTTCAGCATGCCAAGCGGTAAGAAATATCTGACTCCCGGCGAATCTGGGACTTATCTCTTCCCCAGTGATAGCTCTAACACAGACGGAAGTGTCCCTGGAGATGAATTTCATGGTTTTGAGGAATTTGAGACCGAAAGCAATGCCCAGGATACCAGAAGGAAGGAATTAATGAAGGAAGAAAGAAGGTAAGGAAGGAAGAGATGAGAGGAAGGAAGGAAAGAAGTAAGGAAGGAGGAAAGGAAGGAAGGAAGGAAAGAAGTAAGGAAGGAGGAAAGGAAGGAAGGAAGAGATGAGAGGAAGGAAAGAAGTAAGAAAGGAAGGAATGAAGGAATAAAGAAAGGAAGGAAGGAATGAAGGAAGAAAGGAAGGAAGGTAGGTAGGTAGGTAGGAAATAAGCTAGGATAGTGGGGAAGAAAGCCTGGGATCCCATGGGTGTTGACAGGCAGTGAGGGTGGTGAGTGATGGTATAATATGTCATTTTGTCAGCAGCCCCACCCTGACTCAGCATATTTAGACATCCACAAACACACACAGCACCAAGCTTCCCAATGCTAGTAGCAGTTGTAGGAAAGTGGAAAGTATCCAGTCATTATATATGTGTATATATATTATAGAACAATAGTAATAAACAATTTTTTGTACATATTGTTGGTTTGTGTAAACAAGTTTTGTAAATAATATAATGATAATAATGTTTGTCCAGTTATTGTGTTGCATATAACGAGTGTATATATGTACATTGCACCTTACTTTGGTCTCACAGGCCACATAAGTTACTTGGAAAAAAAAAATATTGGAAAATACAAGAAACCTTCAAATGGGAGTAAATATAAGTGTACCGGGTGAGCGGCATTCACCGCTGTTGCCATACGTGGCTCATTTTCTGCCAACTTTACGCCTCTATATTTCGGTAAGTACTGATCGCAAAATTTTTTTTTGGCTTTAACCCTTTCAGGGTTTCGGCCATACTAGTACGGCTTACGCGCTGGGGTTTTCCACGTACTAGTACGCATAAATTCTAGTGCCTTCAAATTAAGCAGGAAAAGGCTGTTAGGCCTAGAGGTGAGAGAATGGGTCTGCGTGGTCAGTGTGCTCAATAGGAAAAAAATCGGGGAGCCAGTGGTGCATTGTGGGAATGCCATGTTAGTACAGTGGACCCCCGGTTAGCGATGGCGTCGAATAGTGATAAAATCGGTTAGCAATACATTTTTACGTCAAAATATTGACGCCGTTTACGATGATCTACTCGGTCTACGATATTCGTCCCGGACACGTACGCGTGGCCCAGCTGGGCAGGCACTCCAGGGAACGTCAGTGTGCTATTGTTTACAAGCGAGAGCGACCACCACCCAAGCATTCATACCAGTATATTGTCATTATTCCACTGTTTTTAGTGCTTGCAACTGCTAATTAAGCTACCATGGGTCCAAAGAAAGCTCCTAGTGCCAGCCCTGTGGTAAAGAGGCTCAGAAATACAGTAGAACTGAAGAAGGAGAAATAACAAAATATGAAAGTGGAGTGCGTATCACTGAGCTGGCCAGGCTGTATGGTAAAGCCTATTCTACCATTGCATTCATAGCATTCATGCAGGGAGTGTAGAATTCATGCAGGAGGTGCATTCATGAGGAGTGTAGCATTCATGCAGGGTGCACATCAGGGAGTGTAGCATTCATGCAGGGAGTGTAGCATTCATGCAGGGAGTGTAGCATTCATGCAGGGAGTGTAGCATTCATGCAGGGAGTGTAGCATTCATGCAGGGAGTGTAGCATTCATGCAGGGAGTGTAGCATTCATGCAGGGAGTGTAGCATTCATAGGAGGAATCATGCAGGAGTGTAGCATTCATGCAGGGAGTGTAGCAGGCATGCAGGAGTGAGCAGGCATGGGAGTGAGCAGGCATGCAGGGAGTGTAGCATTCATGCAGGGAGTGTAGCATGCAGGCATGCTCCCTGGACAGATTTTTTGTGAGAGAGGGGTCCAGTGACTCTTAAGCTGGTCCTAGTGGCATTAAAAGAAAAAGGCCAGTAACCCCAGAAAAGAACTTGCCACCTGCAGTGTTAATGGAAGGGGATTCCCTTTCCAAACACTAGCATACTACTCCATCCTTTTCCCTCCTCCCATCTTCCACACATCAACAACTTTTCAATAAATGTAAGTGACATGTTATTGTACTATATTATTTCTTTATTTCTCATAAACTTGTACTATATTATTTCTTTATTTCTCATAAACTTGTACTATATTATTTCTTTATTTCTCATAAACTTGTACTATATTATTTCTTTATTTCTCATAAACTTGTACTATATTATTTCTTTATTTCTCATAAACTTGTGTGTAAATGCATGTCTTATGTTGTAAAAAAATATTTTATTTTACTACTTTTGGAAGTCTGGAACGGATTAATTTTATTTCCATTATTTCTTATGGGGAAAATAGAATCTGATAACAATATTTTCGGTTACAGATAAGCCTTTTGGGACGGATTAATATCGCTAACCGGGGGTCCACTGTACACCTTGTACACCATGCTTCGCGGTAAGAAACTCCTCACTCCTTGGCGAATTGGAACACTTTTGTTCCTACTGTTTACTTTGTAATTTGATGTGTGATAGTCGTGAGATTTAACAATGTGATATTGTTACCTTAGTACAAATTATATTACACTTATTGTACCAAAGACCATGCTTTTATTTTATATTTTATATGTACAAAGGTTGTACTCTTATGTTATATAGATTTTTACTAGTAGAAGAAATATATATCTTTATAAATTAATGTGTATTTTTATATACCCCGGACAATAACCTTGATTATATTATTACAGTATTGCAGTGTTGGTTATGAGGTTATGAGAGCAGTATCCCTTAGATATCAGGCTGAGTAATCGGGTTTTGCCCCTAGCTCTCTTAACTAATATTGTAATAGGCTGGTTTGACAGATTTAAGAAACGTAGTGGCATACACAGTGTTGTAAGGCATGGTGAGGCAGCCAGATCAGACAAACGTGCTGCTGAAAAGTTTGTGTCTGAATTTAAGGGGTTTGTAGACACTGAACAATTCAAACCCCAACAAGTGTTTAATTGTGATGAAACAGGCCTCTTTTGGAAGAAAATGCCAAAGAGAACCTACATTACTCAAGAGGAAAAGGCACTGACGCATGCCTATCTGACATCACCCTGATGCCAAATGACTTCGAAAAGGCAATAAATGACATGCCCATACACTCCGCTCCAGGCCCAGACTCATGGAACTCCGTGTTCATCAAGAACTGCAAGAAGCCTCTATCATGTGCTTTTAACATCCTATGGAGAGGGAGCATGGACACTGGGGTTGTCCCGCAGTTACTAAAAACAACAGACATAGCCCCACTCCACAAAGGGGGCAGTAAAGGAATAGCAAAGAACTACAGACCAATAGCGCTAACGTCCCATATCATAAAAATCTTTGAAAGGGTTCTAAGAAGCAAGATCGCCATTCATCTAGATAACCATCAATTACACAACCCAGGGCAGCACGGGTTTAGAGCAGGTCGCTCCTGTCTGTCCCAACTACTGGACCACTACGACTAGGTTCTAGATGCTCTAGAAGACAAACAGAATGCAGATGTTATATACACAGACTTTGCAAAAGCCTTTGACAAGTGTGACCATGGTGTAATAGCACACAAAATGCGTGATAAAGGAATAACAGGAAAAGTTGGTAGATGAATCTATAATTTCCTAACAAGTAGAACACAAAGAGTAGTAGTCAACAGAGTAAAGTCTGAGGCAGCTAATGTGAAAAGCTCTGTTCCACAAGGCACAGTACTCGCTCCCATCCTGTTCCTCATCCTCATATCGGATATAGACAGGGATATAAGCCACAGTGCCGTGTCTTCCTTTGCAGATGACACCCGAATCTGTATGACAAGTGTCCACCGTTGAAGACACTGCAAAACTCCAAGCAGACATAAACCAAATCTTTAAATGGGCTGCAGAAAACAATATGAAGTTCAATGATGAGAAATTTCAATTACTCAGATACGGAAAACGTGAGGAAATTAAAATCTCATCGGAGTACAAAACTAATTCCAACCACACAATAGAGCGAAAAACTAATGTCAAAGACCTGGGAGTGATCATGTCAGAGGATCTCACCTTCAAGGACCATAACACCGTAGCAATCGCATCTGCTAGAAAAATGACAGGATGGATAATGAGAACCTTCAAAACCAGGGATGCAAAGCCCATGTTGACACTTTACAAATCGCTTGTTCTATATAGGCTGGAATATTGCTGCACACTAACTGCACCTTTCAAGGCAGGTGAAATTGCTGACCTTGAAAATGTGCAGAGAACCTTCACGGCACACATAACTGCGATAAACCACCTCAATTACTGGGAACGTTTGAAGTTTCTAAACCTGTACTCACTAGAACGCAGACGGGAGAGATACATTGTAATATACACGTGGAAAATTCTCGAGGGATTAGTACCAAACTTGCACACGAAAATCACTCCCTACGAAAGCAAAAGACTCGGCAGGCGATGTAACATCCCCCCAATGAAAAGCAGGGGTGCCACTAGCACGTTGAGGGACAACACAATAAGTGTCAGGGGCCCAAGATTGTTCAACTGCCTCCCAGCATACATAAGGGGGATTACCAACAAACCCCTGGCTGTCTTCAAGCAGGCACTGGACAGGCACCTAAAGTCGGTACCTGACCAGCCAGGCTGTGGCTCATACGTTGGACTGCTTGCGGCCAGCAGTAACAGCCTGGTTGATCAGGCTCTGGTCCAACATGAGGCCTGGTCACAGACCGGGCCACGGGGGCGTTGACCCCTGGAATTCTCTCCAGGTAAACTCCAGGACACAAGCCTATGAAAGACAGGCTAACTCTCATGTTGTGTAGTAATGCTAGTGGGGATTTTAAAGTGAAGCCTTTACTGGTGTATCACTCTGAAAATCCTCGAGTGTTCAAGAAACACAATGTGAACAAGAATAATTTGTGTGTGTTTTGGAAGGCTAACACCAAGGCATGGGTCACGAAGGCAATTTTCGTGGAATGCCTCACTGGAGTGTTTGGCCCCAGTGTGAAGAAATACCTCCTGGAAAAGAAATTGGGACTCGAGTGCCTCCTGGTACTGGACAATGCTCCTGCTCATTCTCACAACTTGGAAGACTATTTGTCTGAGAACTTCAGTTTCATCACAGTGAAGTTCTTGCCTCCTAACACCACTCCTCTCATCCAGCCCATGGACCAGCAGGTCATTTCTAACTTCAAGAAACTGTACACAAAAGCAGTGTTTCAAAAGTGCTTTGAAGTGACCTCGGACACTGAGTTGACCCTAAGACAGTTCTGGAAAGATCACTTCAATATCGTGCATTGCATAGGCCTTATAGGTAAGGCTTGGGAGGGAGTGACTTTCAGGACTTTGAACTCTGCTTGAAGACCACTGTGGCTGGATTGTGTAGAAAAGAGGGATTTTGAAGGATTTGAGGCTGACCCTGACCCTGCGACCCTGTGCCTGTTGTGGAAGATATTGTGGCATTGGGCAAGTCCCTGGGGTTGGAGGTGAGTGGCAAGAATGTGGAAGTTGGTGGAGGACCACAGGGTAGACCTAACCACTGATGAGCTGCAAGAGCTTCATCTCCAACAGCATCAGACCACTGTAGAGGAAACTGATTCACAGGAGGAGGAAGATGGGCAGGGTGAGGTGCCTTCTTCATGGATTAAGGAAATTTGCTGAAAGTGGAACGATGTGCAAAGTTTCGTTGAAGAATTTCACCCTGAGCAAGCTGAAACAAGTCACATCTGCAACTTGTTCAATGACAAAACCTTGTCCCACTTCAGGAAAATCTTAAAGAGATGCTAGAAACAGAGCACTCTAGACAGTTATTTTTTTTAGACAGGGGTCTAGTGACTCTCAAGCTGGTCCTAGTGGGATTAAAAGACCAAGAATGGAAGTAACCCCAGAGAAGGACTTGTTACCTGAAGTCCTTATGGAGGGGGATTCTCCTTCCAAACACTAAACCCTCCCCCTGTCCTCCTCCCTATCTTCCAGATGCCAGCAAGCCTCTTCAATAAAGGTAAGTAAATGTTATTTATTATTATGTTTTTATTATTTATTATTATTTTGTGTTATTAAGTGTTGTTTTGTGTATGTAAAACTATTCTTAATTAATCTTTAAAAAATAAATTTTTTGTTAATATTTTTGGGTGTCTGGAACGGATTAAATGTATTTACATTATTTCTTATGAGAAATAATGGTTCGACTTTCGGCCAGTTCGAGTTAAGGTCTAGCTCCTGGAACGGATTAGGGCCAAATCTCGGGGGTCCACTGTACATAGATTATCATACATAGCAGTGTATGTAGAGAACCTAGGATAACCCAAAAAAAGTCAAAGTGACTTATTTCCAGTGCCTGGCTTGGGCTTACCATATATAATTTTTGGTAAATTTTTTATCAGTTGTTTGTTGGGCTATCTTACCGAAACTTGGGCAATGTATGATGGAAAGATGCTTCTTAATTAACGTACACCAAAATGAAAGAAATCGGACGATAAATAATGTAGTTCACTTCTCAGCCATTATCTGCCCCTTGGCAATATATTTTCGAATTGTTTTTATGGTTGTATTCTCGTTTTTTTGGCCTCAATTGATAGAAAGGAAGATATATTACAGAAATAGATATGATTTTGATTGGTTTCACGATGAAAAGTACCTTGAAATTGAGCTCAAAGTATCGGAAATGTTTGATTTTTGCAGATGTTCAATGAACTTTCTTGTGTAAGTCAAGTTGGTTAACTTTATTAAGTGTATTCTAACCTAACCACTCTGTAATTCGGCAAACTCAATAATCCAGCACACTACAGGTCCCAATGATGCCGGATTTGTGATGGCGGACCTGTACCATCAAAATTAGCTGATACTCACAGATACCAATACCTATACACGTACTTTGTCACAACCTGACTAAATACTCTGTATGAGAACTGGAGAAGCAACTCATGATGGAATGTTTCCAAGGTAAATGTCTTGACCAGCACATATGTCTCTTTTAGCTACAACCTGTCATTATCACCACACCAGTCTACCTACCAGGATATTCCCGGGATCAATGCCCCCGTGGCCTGCTCCATGACCAGGCCTCCCACTGGATCAGGGCATGATCAACTAAGCTGTTACTGCTGGTCACACATAGTCCAACATACAAACCACAGCCCAGATGATCTGGACCCTCGCTATTCGAACACTCCAAACTCGCCCTTTTATGTAAGTTTATTATTGTAAGTGCTTTTATAAGTGTATTTTTGGGGGTCTGAAACGGACTAATCTAATTTACATCATTCCTTATGTGAATGAATAAATTCGTTTGGTAACAGCACTTGAACAGCATTCTGGAATGAAGAATGTTTGAAAGTCGGGGGTCCACTGTATGTATCTGTCCAGCTCCCTCTTGAAGGCAGCCAGGGATCTATTGGTAATTCCCCTTATGCCTGGTGGGAGGCTGTTGAACAGTCTTGGGTCCCGGACACTTATTGTGTTTTCTCTTAGTGTACAAATGATGCCCTATTTTTCACAGGGGTATTTTGCACCACCTACAGAGTCTTTTGCTTTCATAGGGAGTGATTTCTACCAAGAAAAAAGATAATGATTCAAGATTTAATCTGTATTTCCAGATATCTTGAAAGATTTTTAAAAGCATTCAGTCCTCTCTTTTTTGCACCATTGCTTTTCATTAGCTTTAGTGTGCATTACTATTCATGCCTTCTGTTCTCATCAAGAATAAATAACCAATGTGTGCAGATTTTAATTCAACCTTCCAGTGTTTTCTAGGTGTAAATCATGATATATTTGTTTTGCCTGCATTCCAGAAAAAATGATTAAAAATATTTTTAAACATTCCCAATAATTTTGTAGTCTGAATTTATATGAAATGAAAGTTCTATGAATGGGTGGTACCCTTGTAGAGTTAATATGCATAGGTGGTACCCTTGTAGAGTTAATATGCATAGGTGGTACCCTTGTAGAGTTAATATGCATGGGTGGTACACTTGTAGAGTTAATATGCATGGGTGGTACCTTTGTAGAGTTGATATGCATGGGTGGTACACTTGTAGAGTTAATATGCATGGGTGGTACCTTGTAGAGTTAATATGCATGGGTGGTACACTTGTAGAGTTAATATGCATGGGTGGTACACTTGTAGAGTTAATATGCATGGGTGGTACCTTGTAGAGTTACCATGCATGGGTGGTACATGATGGCTACAGTTGGTTCATATAGACTCTAAATTTCTTAACTCTTTGCTTCAGTACATAAAATAGACAATTTAAAATAAGAAGTACCTCGAGATTCCTTCCCATATTTAAGATGACAAACAGTTCCACAAAAGATGCTGTGCAACATTATACACACAGAATGTACTAAACCAGTAATGGCCATTCAGTACTATATGGCAGAAGGGAAGGACATGATGGAGGTACAAGACATAGTAGAGGGGAAGGACATGGTAGAGGTAAAGGACATGGAAGAGGTAAAGGACATGGTAGAGGTAAAGGACATAGGTAGATGGGAAGGACATGGTAGAGGTAAAGGACATGGTAGAGGTAAAGGACATGGTAGAGGGGAAGGACATGGTAGAGGTACAGGGCATGGTAGAGGTAAAGGACATGGTAGAGGGAAAGAACATGTTAGAGGGGAAGGGCATGGTAGAGGGGAAGGGCATGATAGAGGTAAAGACATGTGGAGATCAGGAGGGAAGGGCATGGTAAGGGAAGGACATGGTAAGGGAAGGACATGGAGAGGGTAAGGACATGGTAGAGGTAAAGGACATGGTAGAGGTAAAGGACATGGTAGAGGGGAAGGACATGGTAGAGGGGAAGGACATTGTAGAGGTAAAGGACATGCTAGAGGTATAGGACATGGTAGAGGTAAAGGACATGTTAGATGGGAAGGACATGGTAGAGGTAAAGGACATGGTAGAGGTAAAGGACATGGTAGAGGGAAGGACATGGTAGAGGGGAAGGGCATGATAGAGGTAAAGGACATGGTAGAGGGGAAGGGCATGGTAGAGGGGAAGGGCATGGTAAAGGGGAAGGACATGGTAGAGGGGAAGGACATGGTAGAGGTAAAGGACATGGTGAGGGAAGGACATGGTAGAGGGAAGGGCATGGTAAGGAAGGACATGGTAGAGGAAGGGCATGTAGAGGTAAGGACATGTAGTAGGGAAGGACATGGTAGAGGTAAGGACATGGTAGGGGAAAGACATGGTAGAGGAAGGGCATGGTAGAGGGAAGGGCATGAGTAGAGGAGAAGGAATGAGTAGAGAAAGGACAAGTAGAGGGAAGGACATAGTAGAGGAAGGACATGGTAGAGGAAAGAACATAGTAGAAAGAAAGACATGGTAGAGGAAGGACATGGTAGAGGAAGGACATGGTAGAGGAAGGACATGAGTAGAGGAAGGACATGGTAGAGGAAGGACATAGTAGAAGGGAAGGACATGGTAGAGGGAAGGACATGGTAGAGGGAAGGACATGGTAGAGGAAGGACATGGTAGGGGAAGGACATGAGTAGGGAAGGACATGGTAGAGGGGAAGGACATGGTAGAGGGGAAGGACATGGTAGAGGAAGGACATAGAGGAAGGACATAGTAGAGGAAAGGACATAGTAGAGGGAAGGACATAGTAGAGGGAAGGACATGGTAGAGGAAGGACATAGTAGAAGGAAGGACATGGTAGAGGGAAGGACATGGTAGAGGGACAGACATGGTAGAGGTAAGGAATGGTAGAGGGAAGGACATGGTAGAGGGAAGGACATGGTAGAGGAAGGACATAGTAGAGGGAAGGACATGGTAGATGGAAGGACATAGTAGAGGTAAGGACATAGTAGAGGGAAGGACATGGTAGAGGGAAGGACATGGTAGAGGAAGGACATGGTAGAGGGAAGGACATAGTAGAGGAAGGACATGGTAGAGGGAAGGAACATGTAGAGGGAAGGACATAGGTAGGGGAAGGACATGGTAGAGGGAAGGACATGGTAGAGATAAAGGACATGATAGAGGGAAGGACATGGTAAAGGGAAGGGCATGAGTAGGGGGAAGGACATAGTAGAGGGAAGGACATGGTAGAGGTAAGGACATAGTAGAGGGAAGGATATGGTAGAGGAAGGACATAGTAGAGGGAAGGACATAGTAGAGGGAAGGACATGGTAGAGGTAAAGAACATAGTAGAAAGGAAAGACATGGTAGAGGGGAAGGACATGGTAGAGGGGAAGGACATGGTAGAGGGGAAGGACATGGTAGAGGGGAAGGACATGGTAGAGGTAAAGGACATAGTAGAGGGGAAGGACATGGTAGAGGAAAGGACATAGTAGAGGAAAGGACATAGTGAGGGAAGGACATGGTAGAGGGGAAAGACATGGTAGAGGGGAAGGACATGGTAGAGGGGAAGGACATGGTAGAGGGGAAGGACATGGTAGAGGGGAAGGACATGGTAGAGGGGAAGGACATTGTAGAGGGGAAGGACATGGTAGAGGGGAAGGACATGGTGAAGGACTGTAGAGGACAACATGGTAGAGGAAGGAATGGTAGAGGAAGGACATAGTAGGGGAAGGACATGGTAGAGGCGAAGGACATGGTAGATGGGAAGGACATGGTAGATGGGAAGGACATGGTAGAGGTAAAGGACATGGTAGAGGGGAAGGACATGGTAGAGGGGAAAGACATGGTAGAGGGAAGGACATGGTGAGGGAAGGACATGAGGAAGGACATAGTAGGGAAGGACATGGTAGAGGGGAAGGACATGGTAGAGGGGAAGGACATGGTAGAGGGGAAGGACATGGTAGAGGGTAGATGAGGAAGGGCATCAACACAAAGGAAGATAAAAGAAAAAGGTGAGAGATGATGTAGCAAATTGGTCTCAGGGAAGTAATTTTCAAAAGAGATTACATCATGTTAAAGCTTTGAAGAAGGTAGTAGAAATGTTGTTGGCAGACTCTCTAATGAAGAGAACAATTGGTGACGAAATGTATAATGTGTATGAGAAACCCACACATGTAAATTCCTATGTTTTATTTACTATTTTTCACATCACAATAATGTCACACAGTTTCCATCTTTAATATTTTTAGGTTCTGTTGTATTAACTGAAGAAATTATACACATTTATTGCAGAACAAATATATGTATTATGCAGTACTTATTATTGTATAAAAATGTTTTGAGAAAGATAAGCAAGTTGTGTGTTCTTCAAGAGGAAAGATCTCGTGTCAAGCTTCCTGTTGCTCTCAACCATTACTACAATTATAAATGTTTACATTTTCTTAAGAAACTTAAAATTTGAGTGAAGTATATTCTATGGCCTGCCATGATTTTATTCACCTACAGTTGTATATACATTTATGAAACTGGTAGCTACTGGTAAAAGTTAAACAATATTAGGAGACTTTAAAGACTTCTTCAGAAGCCAGTGTGCTGTTTAACAATGTTCAAATATATGATCAAATAATTGGTCGAACAGTTCTTGTTGTCTACATGTTGTTTCTGAGGACCACTGTGGCACGCTCGCCCTTATGTAAAATTAGCACAGTAGTGCATATTCATGGTTCCTCATTTAGCAAATCAAGCTACTCAAGGCTTATTATTATCAAATAAATAAACCTTAATAAATACAAAAAGTACAGAATATGAAACTTACTCTAGGAATGTAGGTGAACAACATTTAAAATGTCTATAATAAACATGCTTTAAAAATACCAAAATAGAGAACATCATGTTATAAGATATATAATGGAAAAAAAAATCTGCCTTTAATAATGTGAACACATTTGAGATGTGCCATCAATAGTGATTTATGGTTTCAGGTAAGCTAGTCAACTCGTTTATTTTATCTTCTGAAAGTAGCAACTCGAGTTATTCCGGTGACGTGTGTGAAACTCAGGTAGTTGTATAATTACCTGGTGTTTGGTGTTATTACAGAATTATTATATACTAGATCCATAAGATGAGTGCTAAATCCACAGGGAGCATACACTGCATGTAGATTGTTTGCTGTTATATTGTGTACACCATCTCTGCATTAAGCTTGTATCCAAGGGAATAGTGTAAAATAAGGAGATGAAACCTTGGATCACCATCTCTTATTTTAGTTTAAGAATTTATTAACCAATTTTGCAGATAGATAATATTGAGCAAACTTGATCTTGGGGATATATTAAAAGTTTAAGCAAACAAAAGGTTGCAAGAACAAATTTACTTTCTAAAATACCTACAAATTCCCTAAGGGTATGTATAAATAATGAATCTCTACACAGGCTTACCATGTTCCCTGGCACTAACAACATTTTTTTATATGGTTCTGTCTGTTAGTTACTTCAACCTTGCTTGAGATCAATTTTATACAATTAGCTGTATTTTGAGAAACTGTTATTTCAATATATTATACAGTACAGTGGTACCTCTACTTACGAGCAGCTCCCAACTCGAACAATTATGTAAGTGTATTTTTGTAGGTGCTTTTGTAAGTGTATTTTTGGGGGTCTGAAATGGATTAATCTAATTTTCATTATTTCTTATGGGAAAAAATTCCTTCGGTATCGGCACTTGAATAGCCGTCTGGAACGAATTTTGCTCGTAAGTAGAGGTACCACTGTACTTGCTTAGGTATTTTATGCTGCAAAACATATGTTTTTAATTCTCCGGAAACTTATTTTTGCTCTAGAGCATAGATTCGTGAGGGTGCTTCTTGCTGGTAATTCGTGGCATGGTGCTGACGCAGGTGTCGGTACAGGTTACTTTGGCGGTTACAGCGTAGAGGGCACAGTGGACAGGCGAAGGGTTTCTCCCCTGTGTGAGTGATGACATGACGCTCATAACGCTGCTTCTTGCCAACGCCCGAGAAGCTCCTTTGGCAGTAGGGACAAAGCACCACCTGCAACGACAACATCGCGCTCAAATCTCCACCACTACCACAAATACTGCCCATGCCAACCCCATTAACCCAACATATAATCACTGCCAACTATAACAGCTAGGCCAAGTTTCTTGCCTTCATTGGCTGCATCACTTTTTTCAAAGGCATACTTTTATACACATAAATTATTATCTAGACTGCAGATGGCCTTGGACAGTGGTGGTAACAGATGGTCTGTGGGTGAGATCCTGGTGTGGTGAGGGGTGATGGGCAAGCAGTGAAGGATGAGCACTGCGGATGTGTCGGTAAAGGTTACTGCTGCGGTTGCAGGCGAAGGTGCAGTGTGGGCAGGTGTGGGGCCGAACGCCTGTATGAGTCAGCATGTGACGCTCCTGATCGGCCTTTCGGACGAACATGCGCCCGCAAACACCGCACACGAATCCCACCTGCAGGAGAAAACACGCCTGAGTCTCCATGTGCCTGGTAGAGTAAGCATTTTCATGTATCTGCCATAAAGATTGTGAACCAATGTCCCCAAGCTATAAATTTGTACAGCGCAACCGTTTCAAGAAAACTGACACTAGAACCTTTATGGTTCAAATTCTGGACACCACTATGATCATCAATGGTCAGTTGGTTTGGTAGTCAGCAGGAACACTGGCCGATGTAGAGACAACACCCAGTTGTGAGATATTTCCCAATAAAGGAACACTGCCAGAGATGGGGGCACTTCCCGAAGTGAGAACACTGCCTTGGGTTGGGATACTGACAGTAGTTGGGATACTGCCTGCAGGAGGATGGTGTCGCAACATGTGTCTCTTCATATTGCTTTTCTTCAAACAACGCATTGGGCAGACAGAGCACTTAAAAGGTTTTTCTCCAGTGTGGGTTAGCAGGTGATTGTGTAAGTTTTGACGGGAATTAATACCACGCGAAACAAACCCACAGAATGGACAGCGCAGTTCAGCACCAACTGGGCCCTTCAGGTTGAGATCTGCCTCAAGGTGCATTAAAAGACGGGCATCCCCTCTTCCACCCCAGCCTCTACTTCCTCCCCCGCCTCCCCCTGCTGTCGCCACCACACCGCCTCCGTCCTGAAATGTAAAGGACAGGCTGTTGGTGTCAGCTGAGGAGGACTTAAGCATTTGCCAGTGTATCACTGGCATACTGCAAAATATGTCTGGAAAAAGGTTTCACTTTCAATTCCCAATTAAGTTAAAAAAAATCTCATTTAATGTAGACTCACCTTTACTATAGGAAAATATAACCATTTAGGAAAATATTATTGGAATGGCAACTGTCATATACCTATCTATTATCTTAGCTACTTTTCAACAAACTAAAATTTGAGTAAAGAGCATAAAATCTTCAATCATATTAGGCACCAACTCCACACTATCCAATAATGATGTGAAGAAACACTTTAAAACACCACACCAACACTGTTATTATTCTCAATATGTTACTTAATGAGTACTTGTACTACATTATTCTCAACATGTTGTTTAATGAGCACTGTGCTACAATATTCTCAACATGTTGTTTAATGAGTACTGTGCTACAATATTCTCAACATGTTGTTTAATGAGTACTGTGCTACAATATTCTCAACATGTTGTTAAATGAGTACTTGTACTACATTATTCTCATGTTTAATGAGTACTGTGTTACATTACTGTCAACATGTTTAATGAGTAATTGTACTACATTATTCTGAACATGATTAATGAGTACTGTACTACATTACTGTAAACGTGTTTCATGAGTACTCGTACTACATAAAAGAATGAAAAGGTACAACTGTGATTGAAACAATACACAAAATAACCCGAACACAGTAGACAAACTTATGATGACATTTTGGTCCAACTTAGACCATTAAGTAAGTCACACACAAGCATGAAGGGAAAGGAGCCAGTACATATACAAGAGGTAGGCATGACCGGGAGTGGTAGAGTGAAAGGAGCCAGTACATATACAAGAGGCGGGCAGGACCAGGAGTGATAGAATGAAAGGAGCCAGTACATATACAAGAGACGGGCATGACCGGGAGTGGTAGAGTGAAAGGAGCCAGTACATATACAAGAGATGGGCATGACTGGGAGTGGTAGAGTGAAAGGAGCCAGTACATATAAGAACATAAGAAAGAAGGAACACTGCAGCAGGCCTACTGGCCCATGCGAGGCAGGTCCAAGTCTCCAACCGGCTTAAGCCAATGCCCCGACCCAGCCAGGTCAGGTTACATTTACTTAAGGAAGGAGCACTGCATCTGACCTAGTAGCACAAGCTAGTCAGGACCAACTCACACCCACCCGCACCCCACCTGGAAATAACCCTCTCCAGGTAGTCAGGTCACTTCCACTTAAGGAATTAGTATCGCATCCGACCTAGTAGCACAAGCTAATCAGGTCCAACTCACACCCACCCACACCGACTCATGTATTTATCTAACCTATTTTTAAAACTACACAATGTCCCAGCCCCTATGACGGTACTCGGGAGTTTGTTCCACTCATCCACAACTCTATTACCAAACCAGTGCTTTCCTATATCCTTCCTGAATCTGAACTTTTCCAACTTGAAACAATTGCTGCGAGTCCTGTCTTGGCTGGATATTTTCAGCACGCTATTTACATCCCCTTTATTTATTCCTGCTTTCCATTTATACACCTCAATCATATCCCCCCTAATTCTACGCCTTTCAAGAGGCGGGCAGGACCAGGAGTGGTAGAGTGAAAGGAATAGTATTATTGTTGTAGCAGTAGTAGTAGAAGAGATACTTGTAGTGGAGGTGGCAGTGGCAGCGGCAGCAGCAGTAGTAGTAGTAGTAGAAGTAGTACAACAGTGGTAGTGCAAAAAAGGTGCAGAGAGTGAAGTGTTACTAAGAAATAGTAGAGTAGTAATTAATGGTCGAAGTAGTCTAAGAAAGAGAACCGAGGAGCACTGCAGGAGAGTTAACGCCGATGAGGATAGGACAGAATACCAGTGAGCCACAACCCCCTCACAGCACAGAACCCACCTAGGCAGAAAACAGGAAAGGTGAAGAGGTAGGGAGAGGAGGAGATAAAGATCAGTTCAATTCACGAGTGTTCTGAATTTGAAAGCATTTGATGTAATGAGTCAGGAAGGCATCTACAGAGACAAAGTCAGGACTAAGATTCATATTAGGAAAGTTGAAGCATCCCTTATACACAACTTTCCTAATATGAATCTTGGTCCTGGCTTTATCTCTGTGGTTGCCTTCTTTTCTCATTACATTGTCAAATGCTCCAAACTTCAGAACACTCATGACATGATCTGATCTTTACCTCCTCTTCTTACATCACCTTTCCTGTTTTCTGCCTATGTGGGTTCTGTCCTATGTGGTTTTGGCCCACTGGTATTGTCCTACCCTCATGGGCCATTAGTTCTGCAGTGCTCCTCTCTTCTCTTGTTCTCAGATTACCTCTACTATTACTATTATTTTTTTGTAACACTCCACTCCTGACCCTTTTTGCACTACCCACTACTACCTTCTTATTGGCTCCTTTACCACTGTTGCATTAGTTCCACTACTACTACAACAATAATACATAGTACTCTTCTCACTCTACCACTCTCATCCCCAATGCCGTCTCATATATACACTGGCTCCCTTCCCTTCATACTTCTATGTGACTAGTTAATAGTCCAGTCTATGTGCAGGTTGTATATTGTACTACATTACTATCAACATATTATTTAATGAGTACTTGTACTACATTATTGTTAACATGTTGTTTAATGAGTACTTGTACTACATTATTGTTAACAAGTTGTTTAATGAGTACAGTGGACCCCCGAGTTTCGGCCGTAATCCGTTCCAGGAGCTAGGCCTCAACTCGAACCAGCCAAAAGTCAAACTAATATTTCCCATAAGAAATAATGTAAATACAATTAATCCATTCCACCCAAAAAATATTCACAAAAAAAAATCATTTTTTTTAAAGAATAAATAATACAGTTTTACATACAGAAAACAATGAGAAATAAATATAAAGCACTAATTGTAATGGATAAATGAACATTTAAATCAGTTTTACCTTTATTGAAGACTCTTGTTGGCGTATGAGAGAGGTAGGAGAGTTTGTTTGGAGGCAGGACAAGATAGTCCTTCAATATGACACTAATATCAATTCTACGGCTTATTTATCTATCACAATTCATCTAATATGACATAATAAGCAATATTAATAACATAGAAACATGATATATATTCTAGAATGAATAAAATATGACATGTCTCTCTACCTAACCGACAGTGTTGCTGTGTTGTTTGTTGTTGGGTGTATAAGGGCCACTGAAAGATAAGCCTTACATAGTGGTGGTCATGGCCGCCAGACACGGCGGTGTTGTCAGTCGCCCTATATAACTCCAACAACATTGGAAGAGTCAGTTTCATGCTGTACTTTCCCTATCAATTAATCGCTTAACTTACTTGCTACACTGTTAATGCTACACTTTATCGCTGGCTGGTGCTATAGCCTTTATCAACTCATGCTGCTTTAGTATCGTACATATCGTAGAATCACTGAAGAAGGCACATTCTTCCCTCTCTCTTCCTCCTCCACTTTGGTACTTTGCTACAATTTCTTTCTTCAATTCTATCGTGTTTGTCACTTTCTTTACCAAAGGGGTGCCACTATGAAGTTTCTTTGGACCCATGGTGGCTTATTTCACAGTCACAATCAATAAACAAGCACTAAACACAATGAATTTATTGTGAAATGTTTGGATGAGTGCACAGGGTAATGTTCACTCAAGGATAAACAAAGCTACACTGGCTCACGATGCCTGCGCAGGGAGGTGCGCAAGCACAAGCAGGAGGACAGGTCTGGTATGCCAGCCGAAACTCAGGGAAACGGCCAATAGTTGGGCTAAAAATTGAACCAAAAAAAGCAACCGAAACACAAGTCGGCCAATACTTAGGGTAGCCGAAACCCGGGGGTCCACTGTATGTACTTGTACTACATTACTGTTAACATGGTGTTTAACCCTTTGAGGGTCGAGAGACCCTCTCCCAAACTCGTTCTCAGGGTCGAAAATTTTTCGGGAAAAAAAAAAAAATTCTTATGAAATGATAATTTTTTTCCGATTGTAATGACACCAAAAGTATGAAATTTGATGGAAAACTTACGGAATTATGCTCTCGGGAAGTTCGCAGTCTTGACGATATTTACACATCGGCGATTTTCCCACTTTGAGCCCTATTTTCGGCCAATTCTAATGTTCCAGTCTACTAAAATCATAGTTATTTCACTAAAACTCCATTTTTTTCTATAGATTGAGTACAAGAAACAGCCCATTTACCAATTTCAACTACCCAATAAAGTGGTCAGAAATTGGCAATTTGGCCAATTTCACACAAATTTCAAAATAGGGTCCAGAATAAACAAAACAGATACAGTGGACCCCCAGTTATTGGCCATATTTCGTTCCAGAATGCTGCTCGAGTGCCGTTACCAAACGAATTTGTTCCCATAAGGAATAATGTAAATTAGATTAGTCCATTTAGACCCCCAAAAATATACTTACAAAAGCACTTACAAAAATACACTTACATAATTGTTCGAGATGGGAGCAGTACGAAATCCGGGGGTCCACTGTATTCCTGGCACTAAAATAACATTTTATCTGTTCATTAGTCACGTCTCCAGGCCCCTCTTACATTACTTTTGCTTTCCATTTTGAATTTTTATTCTCACAAAAAATAGAAGATTTACTGTTATGTATATTACTGCATCACTGTAAAAATGGTATAAATAATATCAGCGCACTCGTGCAAGAATATTAGACTCACCAGTTGACGTGCATTGGATGCATGGTGTGATTTGTTTACTTTTGAACATTGGCAAAAATCGAACATTTTTGTACTTTGAGCTCAATTTCAAGGTGCAGTGGACCCTCGCTTATCGGCCAACTCGCTTTAAGCCGTTTTTTCGGCTTCTGGTTATCGACCATTTTTTCGCTTATTGGCCATATGGGACGTGTCAATCTGCCGGCAACGCCACTTCCTCACACGTATCACACTCAGTCTGCGTCTCTCTCTCATTCAGTAAGGAATACTCTGCGTGTTCATCCATTTATCCGTTCATTTTGGTGTTTGTTTATTGATTGTGACCGTGAAATAAGCCACCATAGGGCCAAAGAAAGTTCAGAGTGCCAGCCCTTTGGTAAAGGGCTAAGAGGGGAGAATGTGCCACAAAATACTTCAATAATTTCCCAAATATCAACTCTATGGCTTATTTATCTATCACAATTCATCTAATAAGATGTAATAAACAATATTAATAACATAGATACATGATATATACACTAGAATGAATGAAATATTACGTATGTGAGTACGTAGTGTCAGTGGCCATTGTTGTTGCTCCTGGCATACCTTCCTATGCTTTTATAACAGAAAACTGAGTGTTTGTAAGGGAAACTCCATTAGATCGTTCTTTTTCTATCGCTTAATGGCTTAAATGCTACACTCCTAATGGTACACTCTCAATGGTACTCTCAATGGTACACTCTCAATGGTACACTCTTAATGGTACACTCATAATGCTACACCTAGTATGTGTTTATGTATGATTTCCTGCTTTAATTCCATAGAAATCATCCTCATTTTCTTCTCAGCACTATCCTTTGCACTTGCTTTCTTAAGATCCATGGTTAGAAAGAAGAAATTTCGCAAAATAACTGCAAGAAACGTAATGAAAACACAAAAAATTCCCTCCCTCCCTGAGCGGCGATGTTTTGATACACACTGCCATCTTGTGGTGGCGATCTCTAACTCACTTAAAGTATTATTATTATTATTATTATTATTATTATGTATTATTTTTTAGTACGTACGTATTCTTATAATAATAATTACAGTGGACCTCCGCCTAACGAGCAAAATTCATTCCAGAAGCCTGCTCAAGTGCCATTACCGGACGAATTTGCTCCCTTAAGAAAAAATGTCAAGTAGGTTAGTCCATTTCAGACCCCCAAAAATGCACTTACAAAATTATACTTACATAATTGTACGATTTCCGATTTCCGGGGTGCTCGTTAGGCGGAGGTCCACTGAGTGTCGTGTCAGTATTATATATACACTTGTGTAGTGTATTAGCATTCATCTTAGTTTATACAGATGGTCCCTTTACGTGTGACGTCACGATACCCGCTGACGTCAGAGCTCTCGCTCCATGTGGCGGCTACGTCATAGGCGTCCAGCCTCACTAGCGGTAGACCTACAAGCAGACAAGAGGTGCTGGGTTACTGTTCCTCTCTCACGTAATATAGCTACTCCACCATCCATCCGTGAGTTTACTTGATACCCCTTATTATCTCTCTCAATACCCACACAACAAGTGGTGCCAGCGGAGGGCCCATAATTTATATCGATTATGGTGTTATAGAGAGATAGACGCCGACAAGCAAGCAGACAGCCTATGTGCCTCCAGAGACCACGCTACCAGCTATCTACATCCAAGCAGAGTCTACAATATCTACAGTATCTCCTGGTCAGCTAAGTGCCTCATCTGTTAATTTGTTAAAACCTACGAGGGGATGACCCGGGTTTTGCAAATTCTGAACGAGTAAGCCAGTTTGTGAGGGGAGATTACTATACTAAGCCAGCAAGCCACCACCAGTTACGTCAGCCTAGGCTTAAGCCAGCTTCTACCTTGCTGAGCTAATTTGTTACAAGATTCCAAGCCAGTTATTCTAAGACAGCAAGCCACCCAGCTGACTGAGAAGTAAGCCAGCCATGTGAATTCACGCATTTTACCGCCCTTGTACTCCAGTGTATTGCCGTTCTGAGTGACAATACCATCCCTGTGGTATCCTGGGTTATTCAAGCCACCCTGGGTTAAATTCACATGTGTTTTTATAACGGCGTAAGCCACAGGCTAGCGCGCGGGACGCTGTGTAGGCCCACTCCACCCAGCCCCCACCACCACCCACGCTAAGTCAGACGCCATTACCCACGTGCAGTTTATTGGCTACGAACCGGGTCGAGCGTCCTGAGTGTGTTTCTTCTGAACTATTTGTGCCAACTTTATAAAGCCTATGGTTCGTAGTTCATCGAATTAAGCACAATCCGTCAAGATATCAACGAGTGGACCAGACGAAAATACCACTACCACCATCACCACCACTACACCTCGTTTCTGTCAACGTTTTCCACCCTAGAGACAATTATTGTGTTGTTGTTTTTATTTTTCAGATAATCTAGAGACAATTTCGTATGTTGAGACAATTTTGCCAGTTAAAGAAAATTTGAGTAATCCTAGGAATTGTTCTGTGTTAAATTAATTACTTGCATTATTTTTTTTTTATTTCACTAGTATTGTCTCTTGTTAATTATTGCGTTATAAATTCTGTGAATTTCGTTGTGTTACTAAGTATGCAGTAAGTACAATTTTGTTAAAGTTATCTACTGTTCCAATATTCCACCAAGTAGTAATTTTAAAAAGATTTAAAAAAAAAAAAAAATTCCCTCCAGCATTGTCCCGTTGTTTTTCTTTCTTGTTAATTGTTGTTTCCACCAAGTGTACTATCCCAGAGTTCTCATTTGTTCATTTACCCTTGTTTGTTAATGTTAATTGTGTAATTAATTTTTGCTTGCTCCAGTAAATATATAAATTGTTTTTGCTCCTCTCCAAGCAATTTTTTTTACCTTTTCCCAGTAATTTCCTGCTAATTCTTGTGTATTGCAGTCAGTGTAATTCTTCCCATTGCACCCAATGTTGTTTTGTGTACTTGTTAATTTTTATGTAGTGCTAATATGATTAACTTTTGCAGACTAGTGAAATAAATTACTGAAGAAATTATTTTGCTACAATAAGTACTTATATATATAGTCAACAAGAGCATGACTTTCTGTATACAGTAAGTCATCAATCCTGTGCCTTTGATGTTAGTATCTTCCAGCTCATGTAAGTGTTAAAAAAAAACTTTTCTTGTCATTAATTTTCATTTGCTTTCATGTGTTGTTGAACAAATTCACTCTTAAGTTTGTTTAAAGTCAGTGTTCTTAGTGAATTCTTTTAGTAACTGTTTCATTGAGTTACCTTGCTTTGCTTGCAATTAAGAGTAAGAGTGTTCAAACTATTTTTATTTCTAATATCTTTGTTTTGTTTGTGCAAATAATTTCCCCAGTGTGATTTTTATCAATCAATCATTCCTGAAACTGATTTTGTGTAAATTAAATTCCCCAGTATTCAATTTTTGTTTCATCAATTTTATTAATTAATTGTTCAAGTAACTTGTCATTCTCCTAAGAGTAATAAGTAATATTTCAGTGAACTTTTTTTAAGTGATTCAAGCAGTAAACTTACTTTGATTTGTTTTATCAGATTGTTGCTCTTGCCATAACCATTATTGAATTCTTTTAATTATTTGTGTATTTCATTCTTTTTACTGTGTTGCAATTTTTGTTGATATTTAAAAGAAAAGAAAACTCATTTTGCAGTTAGTTCAAGTTAAAGCTAGATTGTTTTTATTTTAGTGTTGAATTTTCTTGACAAGTCAATTTCTAGTGAGTTATCTTTTCTTTAGTGTTATTGTGCAATTCTCATTACTCATGCAGAATAGTTAACAATTCCTACCAGTTAAGCTATATTGTGCTGTATACTTGTGTTAATTTTGCTTTCATTTAACCCTTTGGGGGTCCAAGGGGTCTCTCTGAAACTCGTTCTCAGGGTCCATGAATTTAAAAAAAAAAATATTTTTCTTATGTAATGATAGAGCATCTTTTTCCGATCATAACGGCACAAAAATTATGAAATCTGATCGAAAACTAACGGAATTATGCTTTCGCGAAGTTAGCGGTAGCCATGACACTTACGCATCGGCGATTTCGCCCACTTTGAGCCCTATTTTCGGCACATTCCAATGTTTCAGTTTACTAAAATTATAGCTATTTCGCTAGAACTCCATTTCTTCTATCGATTGAGTACCAGAAACCGCGTATTTACCAATTCTAACTACCCAAAATAGTAGTCAGAAAATGGCAATTGGGCCAATTTCACAAAATTTCATATGATGCCAATTTCAAAATAGGGTCCATAATAAACAAGGCAGACATTCCTGGCACTAAAATAACATCTTCTCTGTTCATTAGTCACGTCTCCAGGCCCCTCTTACATTACTTTTGCTTTCCATTTTGAATTTTTATTCTCTCAAAAAATAGAAGATTTACTGTTATGTATACAACTGCATCACTATAAAAATGGTATAAATAATATCAGCGCACTTGTGCAAGAATATTAGACTCGCCAGTTGATGTGTATTGGACGCATGGTGTGATTTGGGAGGAGGAGGAGGAGGAGGAGGAGGAGGAGGAGGAGGAGCAGCAGCAGCAGCAGCAGGAGGAGCAGGAGGAGCAGGAGGAGGAGCAGGAGGAGGAGCAGGAGGAGCAGCAGGAG
>WNWK01006860.1:45000-95000 GCA_009830355.1 Cherax destructor
GCTTGTCTTTGCTACAGCGTAGCTGTTGCTGCTGTTGCTGCTGTTGTTGTTGCTGCTGCTGCGTGCGTTGTTGTGTGTGTTGCTGCTGTTGTTGTTGCTGTGCTGCTGTTGCTGTGTTTCTGCTGCTTTTTTGTTGGTTGTGTGTGCGTTGTGTTGCTGTGCTGCTGTTGCTGCGCGCTGCTGTGTGGTGTTGGCTTGCTGGTTGTTGTTGTTGCTGCTGCTGGCCTGCTCGTTGCTTGCGTTGCTGTCTGCTGCTGTGCTGTTGTTGTTGTTGTTGTTGCTGCTGTTGGCTTGGGGTGTTGTTGCGTGTTGTTGTTTCTGCTGTTGCTTTTTTGGTTAGCAGCAGCACAGCAGAGCGTTGTTGCTGTTGTTGCTGTTGTTGTTCAGCAGCAGCGCAGGCTACGCACGTATGCATTCCTTTAAACTTTGCTTCACCATTGAATTTTTATTCAACAAAAAGAAGATTTACTGTTATGCAGACTATTGCATTATTGAAAAATTGTCAAATAATGTCAACCCATTCGGACAGGTATTGAACATCGCCAAAAATCAAACATTTCAGCTACTTTGAGCTCAATTTCAAGGTACTTTTCGTCGTGAAACCAATCAAAATCATATCTATTTCTGTAATATATCCTCCATTCTATCAAATGAGACCAAAAAAAAACGAGAATACAACCATAAAAACCATACGAAAATACCGAAAATACCGCTAAGGTGAGGCTAATGCCTTAGAAGTGAACTCCGTTATTTATGGTCCGATTTCTTTCATTTTTGGTGTAGGTTAAGAAGCATCTTTCCATCATACCAACAACTAAGATCCAATTCCCTAGATCAAGAGCAAAAGCCCCTCACCAGCGTCAAGGAACCTCCCTTGAGGCCCGCTCGCATCTGGAAATTTCCCTCGCGTCTGGAAGCAAAAAATCGACCGAGTGACTGCTCATATCTGGAAAAACTTGCACGTGGATGCACTCATAAGTGGAGGTTCCACTGCCTTTTTTTTTTTTAAATCTTTAACTTTCAGCATTTAATTTTGAGGGTTGTGAGACTGAAAAGGTTCAAATTCTTCAGAATGAAGATTGAAGATATTCAGGTGTTCCAACTGTATTTAACTTATCACCTTGTTATTCTATATCAATACTGTTATGAAAGAAATAATCTCTTAAACTGAGTCAACATCCAGCGTCTCCCTCGCCTTAGAGATGGAGGTATGAGGAACGCAACCCCATTTTTCCTGCATGTTTTTCACTTCGTAAGTCAGGGAAATCATTTGGTAGCGTCGTTTTCAGGAACGTAACCTGTGCGACTTTTTTAAATTGCAAGGGTCATGGCAGTGCAAGGGTTAATTTAACGAGAGACAATTGGTGTGTTAAAAATAATAATAATAATAATAATAATTATAATAATACGAGCCTGGCCCATGGCTGGGCTCAGAGAGTAGAGAAACTCTCAAAACTCTTCAAAGGTATATCAAAGATATATCCTATACTGCAGACTACATAAGAATTGTGAAGTGCTCAACCTGTAGTAATCATACAGTACCTGATAAATAGGAAGTAATCAGGTTTGATCCAAGAAACGGAAGGGTAGCTCAAATTCCTTGGATCAAGAACACTTCACTGGCATGAAGGCACCCCATGAAGGGCATACATTGTAGAAAGATACATTTGAAGTAAACCAAAAATATTTATACAGGGATGATATACATCTTATTGAAAGACAAAAAAAAAAAAAAACACGTTTATCATCACTCATGTAATAGCCGTTTTGCCAGAAGTGTGCTGACATCACAATCAGATAATGCAACATATGCAACATCCCCACCCCTTCTTCAGAGTGCAGGCACTGTACTTCCCACTTCCACGACCTAAGTCAGGCTAACCATTTTTCCTGACTCTCTTCATAAAAGTTACCTTGTACACACTTAAACAAAATGTTGTCGTAAAAAACACTTTTATTGTAACTGTTTTTCTCATAGTTGAGTTGCTTAGCATTTTTTAACTGTTATGGTTTAAATAATAAGATATTAGAAGGACTCCAATGGAAATAATTCACTTTGTCTGACAAGTCTCCTTGCTTTCCCCTTGCAATCAGAGAGCCACCCCTAATCCCCCACCATAAAAATTCTGGCACTGCCCCTTTTTAATAATAATAATATAATAATAATAATAATATCTTTATTTACTATAAGTACATGTATAAAGTATACAGGCCTAGCTGACATCAATGACATACAGTGGTCCCTTGACTTTCGGTCGGTCCGACTATCGGTGATTTAGAGTTTCGATGGCTTTTTTCGGTCAAATTTTCCCTCGCCAACCGGTCATTCCCTCGACTATCAGTCTGGGTACCAGACCTATCCGCATGCCCGCGCGCCTCACTGCGCAGGCGTCATGAGCCAGTCTAGCATTGTTTACCATTGAGAAAACATTACCCAGCGCGCTCATTCAAACATTTCACAATAAATTTATTGTGTTTATTGCTGGTTTAGTGATTGTCACTGTGAAATAAGTCACCATGGGTCCAAAGAAGCTTCACAAGTCGATAAAAGCTATAGCACCAGCCAGCAATAAAGTGTAGCATTAACAGTGTAGCAATGGAAATAAGTCACTCTGTCTGACTTTCTTGGGTTATCCTAGGTTTTCTACACATATGCTGCTATGTATGATAATCTATGTAACTGGATTTGTGTATACCTAAATAAACTTACTTAAGTAAGTTAAGCGATTAAGCAATAGAAAATGACGACACGAAACTTAACTCCTACAATGTTGTTTAAGGAATATAGGGACACTGACAAGAGTGCTGCCCTCTGCCACCATCTCCTCCAAGGTAAGTAAATATTTCTTATTTATATAAGTGTGAATATTTTTTATTTATAAATTAAAGTGTAAATATTTCTTATTTATAAATTTTGCACATTGTTTGTGTGATAGTGGTGGTGGCTTTCTGCTGCCGCCGACCACCACCACGGCTTATGGTCAGTGGCCCTTATACCCAACAACAACAACAACACTACACCCAGTCCTTACATTCGTAATGACATGTTTTATTCATTCTAGAGTTTAAATCATGTTTCTATGTTATTAATATTGTTTATTATGTCATATTAGATGAATTGTGCTACATAAATAAACTGTAGAGTTTATATTATTGTCATATTGAAGGACTATCTTGTCCTACCTCCAAACAAACTCTCCCGACTCTCTCATATGCCAACAAGAGTCTTCAATAAAGGTAAAGCTTATTTAACTGTTCATTTGTCCATTATAATTAGTGCTTTATATTTATTTCTCATTGTTTTCTGTATGTAAAACTATAGTATTTATTCATTAAAAAAATGAATTTTTTGTGAATATTTTTGGGTGGAAACAGATTAATTGTATTTACATTATTACTTATGGGAAATAAGGTTTCGACTTTCAAAATTTTTGAGTTAAGGTCTAGCTCCTGGAATGGATTATGACCAAAAGTCGAGGGACCACTGTACTACTATATAGAAAGCTACTTATTATGCAGAACATTTCGGGCAAATTAGGTCAGTTTCGTCCCAGGATGCAACCCACACCAGTCGACTAACACCCAGGTACCCATTATTATTGATGGGTGAACATGGACAACCAGTGTAAGGAAACACGCCCAGTGTTTCCACCCCTTTGCCGGGAATCGAACCCGGACCCTCACCTTGTGAAGCAAAGAGCTTTTCCCACAAGGCCACGGGGCACCATGGCCTGGTGGATGGCCCCTACCTTTCCTTCCCTTCACCCCAGATTTATATACTCTCCCAGTTAACCTATTCTGTTCCATTTCCCCTGAATGTCCATACCATCTCCACAACCCTTCCTCAGCTCTTTGAATTTCATTATGCTTTTAGTAACTCCACACTTTCTTCTAATCTTCAAAATTAAAATTCTCTACATAATATTTACACAGCACACATACATTGGCCTTAGACACATCTCCACTGCATCTGGCCACCTCCTTGCTGTAGTATTCAAAACCCATGCTTATAATAATAATAATAATAATAATAATAATAATATTTTATTGTGACATGATACAAAGATGTACATATAGTTCAAAAAGCAAAATGGGGTGTACATGCCAAAAGCCCCTTATATGCAGAGCATTGTGGGCAATCTTAAAATTAATTACAATTAATTATGCTATAATAGACTAAATGGTAAAAATTATAGTAGACAATTTACAAAATAAGTATAATTGAGTATTTAACCCTTTGAGGGTCCAAGCCGTAGATCTACGCATTGCCCACAGGGTCCAAGCCGTAGATCTACGCATTGCCCACAGGGTCCAAACCATAGATCTATGCCATGAGCTCAGCTCACTCAGATAAGCTGTGATCGGTAAAGTTGGGCCTAGATATGAGAGAATGCATCTATGTGGTAAGTGTGCACCATATAAAGTAAATCCTGAAGCACACAGTGCATAATGAGAAAAAAAACTGCGACTGTGTTTTTTTTATTAAAACAGCAACTTTGTGGTGTATTTTCATGTGGTTTTTACGGTTGTATTCACGGTTTCTTGGTCTCATTTGATAGAATGGAAGATATATTACAGAAATAGAGATGATTTTGATTGATTTTAGTAATGAAAATAGCTTCTAATTGAGCTCAAAGTAGCAGAAATGTTTGATTTTTGATGATTTTCAAGAGTAAACAAATCACATCACGCGACAAATACACGTCAACTGGTGGGTCTAATATACGTTTAAAATGCACTGATAGTGTTTATACAACTATTACAATATTGCATAAGAGTAATTTATCTATTTTTTGGTGTGAATAAAAATTCTTTATGTAAATAAGAAATCAAAATGGAATTCAAGTGTAAAGCCTGGAAACATAACTAATAAACAGAGGAAATGTTATTTTAGTGCCAGAAATGCCTGTATTGTTTATTCTGGACGCTGATTTGAAATTGGAATATTTTGAACTTTGTGTGAAATTGGCGAAATTACCAATTTCTGATCACTTTATTGGCTACTTGAAAAAGTTGATTGGGCAGTTTCTTGTGCTCAATCAATAAAATAGAAGTAATACTAACAAAATTGCTAAGAATTTGGTAAACTGGAATAATGTAATTGGCCTAAAATAGGGGTCAAAGTAGGCAAAATCGCCAAAATGTAAATATCACTGACACAGTCAAATTTGCTTGTGTAATTTCGTCAGTTTTCTACCAAATTTTGTACTTTTTGTTTTATTATCTTTAGAAAAAGATTCTCTACCATTTCATAAGAAAAAATAAAAAAATTATATCAGATCAAAAAAATCAAATCAATTATTTGTATTGCAATAACTGTTTAAATGCTCATTAGGCGAGTTACATACAAGAGTACAAGAGAATGGATTATTTTATTAGGTAATGCTATAGAAACAAAGTTGGCTAAGGATGCATTATTTATAACAGGTTTATACATTTATGAGATATAAGTTTAAACTTTTGCATTAGATTAAGTTTGAGAAATTATTGTTCTTTGAGCAATTATGTAAGGGGTTTTTAGTTTTGGGGGAGTAGGTGGTTTTTCAGCATAGTTTTGAATTGATGTACAAGCAGGGTTTCTTTGGTAATCACAGGTAATGAATTCCAAATTTTTGGGTCTTTAATGTGCATTGACTTTTTTGCATAGTGTGAGATGGACACAGGGAACATTGAAGAGTGATCTGTGCCTTGTGTTATGGTCATGCATCCTGTTAAGGTTGGTAAGGAGAAGTTTGAGTGGTGGGTTAATATTTGAGTTTAGTGTTCTATGTATGTAAGAGGCACAGTAAAAAGTATGGATGTCTTGTATGGTGAGTAAGTTTAGATTTTTAAATATTGGTGGAGTATGTTGTCTGGAGTGGGAATTTGTTATCATTCTGACTGCAGCCTTTTGTTGTGTTATTAATGGTCTGAGATGAGTTATTGTTGTTGAGCCCCATGCGCAGATTTCATAGGTGAGGTAGGGGTAAATGAGTGAATGATACAGGGTAAGGAGAGCTGGTTGTGGAACATAGTACCTTATCTTGGATAGTATTCCTACGGTCTTCGAGACTTTCTTGGAAATTTGTTGTATGTGTGTCTGAAATTTGAGGCCACTGTTAAGATGGATTCTTAAGAATTTTCCCTCTGTGAGTTTTGTGACAAGGGACCCGTTTATCATTATGTTAATTGGAACATTTGTAGCTCTGTTTCCAAACTGAATGAAATAGGTTTTATCAATATTGAGAGTAAGCTTGTTAGTCATCATCCAGGCAGATATTTTCTGCACTTCAGCATTTACAGTGTTGGCTAGTATGTCTGGGCATGGGTGAGAGAAGACGTATGTAGTGTCATCTGCAAATAGTATGGGTTTGAGAGAAGTAGGCCAAGAACACTTCCTTGTGGGACACCAACTGTAATTGTATGTGGAAGAGTTAGCTCCATTTGTGTACACATATTGGTTTCTGTTCCTAAGGTAAGATTTTAAGTAGTTGAGGGAGTGCTCTCTTATACCACAGTGTGATAATTTTACGTGTAACAGATCATGGTCAACTGCATCAAAAGCTTTACGTAAATCAATGAAGATTCCCAGTGGGATTTCTTTTTCTTGAGAGCGGTGTATATTATTTCTATCATGTGTATAATAGCATCATTTGTGTTTTTATTAGGCCTGAATCAAAACTGACAGTGGTTGAGTATGTTGTGGGAGATGAGGTAGGAATAGATCTGCCTATGAATTAATTTTTCAAGGATTTTGGAGCGAAGGGGTAAGTTAGATATTGCCCTATAGTTATTCAGGTCTGTTTGATCTCCTCCTTTATGTATGGGGGTAACCCTCACTATTTTGAGTATTGATGGGAAGATGGAGGATTCGATGGATTTGTTAAAGAGTGTTGCAATAATTGGTGACAGTACTTGAGAAGCTTTTTTGTATATAAAAGGTGGTAAGTTATTTAGATCTCCTGTCTTTTTTTTTAATGTGTTGATTACAAGTGAGACTTCTGTTGGGTTGGTTGGAGCTAAGAATAGTGTATTCGGGTAGGTGCCAGTGAGGTAATCGTCAGGTGGAGTGTTTGAACTTGGTACAGTGGACACCCGAGTTACGAGCATAATTCATTCCAGAAGGCTGCTCAGTTGCCATTACCGAACGAATTTTCTCCCTTAAGGAATAATGTCAAGTAGGTTAGTCCATTTAAGACCCCCAAAAATACACTTAACAAAAGCACTTACAATATTACACTTACATAATTGTACGATTTCCGAGGTGCTCGTAACTCGGGGGTCCACTGTACAGTCATCCCTCCGTTTTCGTGTATCTCTTGTTTTGTGTGTTTCAGTTTTCGTGCAGTTTTTTCGGAGAAAATTTACCTCTGTTTTCGTGTGATTCCCTCCATTTTCGTGCTTGGTCCGGAACCTGTCCACCAGTGCCGCGCACATACAAAGGCCGTAGGCCACCCCTCACGCACATTTTGTCACGCAGTCTAGCATTGTTTACGCTTGAGTGAACATCACCCCAGGAGTTTATACAAAACATTTATTGAACAATCATTGTTAGCCTGATTATTGTGGTGATACTAAACAAGCTCCATGGCCCAAGAAAGCTCATAGTGCCAGTCTTTGGTAAGAAAGTGAGACACGATGGAGTTTAAGCAGGCATGCAGGAGTGTAGCAGGTATGCAGGGAGTATAGCAGGTATGCAGGGAGTGTAGAAGTATGCAGGAGTGTAGCAGGTATGCAGGGAATGTAGAAGTATGCAGGGAGTGTAGCAGGTATGCAGGAGTGTAGCATGTATGCAGGGAGTGTAGCAGTATGCAGGGAGTGTAGCAGGTATGCAGGGAGTGTAGCAGTATGCAGGAGTGTAGCAGGTATGCAGGGAGTGTAGCAGGTATGCAGGAGTGTAGCAGTATGCAGGGAGTGTAGCAGTATGCAGGAGTGTAGCAGGTATGCAGGAGTGTAGCATGTATGCAGGGAGTGTAGCAGTATGCAGGGAGTGTAGCAGGTATGCAGGAGTGTAGCATGTATGCAGGGAGTGTAGCAGGTATGCAGGGAGTGTAGCAGGTATGCAGGAGTGTAGCAGGTATGCAGGGAGTGTAGCATCTGCAATAGGCAGGAGTATAGCAGTTATGCAGGGAATGTAGCAGGTATGCAGGGAGTGTAGCAGGTATGCAGGGAGTGTAGCATGTATGCAGGGGTGTAGCATATATGCAGGGAGTATAGCAGGTATGCAGGGAGTGTAGCAGGTATGCAGGGAGTGTAGCAGGTATGCAGGGAATGTAGCATGTATGCAGGGAGTGTAGCAGGTATGCAGGGAGTGTAGAGAGTGCAGGTATGCAGGGAGTGTAGCAGGTATGCAGGGAGCATAGCATGTATGCAGGGAGTGTAGCAGGTATGCAGGGAGTGTAGCAGGTATGCAGGGAGTGTAGCATGTATTCAGGGAGTGTAGCATCTATGCAGGGAGTGTAGCATCTATGCAGGGAGTGTAGATCTATGCAGGGAGTTAGCAGGTATGCAGGGATGTAGCAGGTATGCAGGGAGTGTAGCAGGTATGCAGGGAGTGTAGCAGGTATGCAGGGAGTGTAGCAGGTATGCAGGGAGTGTAGCAGGTATGCAGGGAGTGTAGCAGGTATGCAGGGAGTGTAGCAGGTATGCAGGGAGTGTAGCAGGTATGCAGGGAGTGTAGCAGGTATGCAGGGAGTGTAGCAGGTATGCAGGGAGTGTAGCAGGTATGCAGGGAGTGTAGCAGGTATGCAGGGAGTGTAGCAGGTATGCAGGTAGTGTAGCATGTATGCAGGGAGTGTAGCAGGTATGCAGGGTAGTGTAGCAGTGTATGCAGGGAGTGTAGCATGTATGCAGGGAGTGTAGCAGGTATGCAGGGAGTGTAGCAGTATGCAGGGAGTGTAGCAGTGTATGCAGGAGTGTAGCAGGTATGCAGGGAGTGTAGCAGTATGCAGGGAGTGTAGCATATATGCAGGAGTGTAGCATCTATGCAGGGAGTGTAGCAGTATGCAGGGAGTGTAGCAGTATGCAGGGAGTGTAGCATGTATGCAGGGAGTGTAGCAGGTATGCAGGGAGTGTAGCAGGTATGCAGGGAGGTAGCAGGTATGCAGGGAGTGTAGCAGACAGGGAGGGAGTGTAGCAGGCATGCAGGGAAGTGACCCCGGATATGGACTTGGTACCTAAATTCCTTATGGAAGGGATTCCCCTTCCCAAAAAAATAGGGTCTCTTCCCTCCCTCCTCCCCTCTTCCATCCAGCAACATCAGTCTTCAATATAGGTAAGTGCCACATTCATTTCATTCATTTGTGCATGTAAATCTATCGAATGAGTAGAAGAAACTGCCTATTTACCAATTTCATCTACCCAAAACAGTGGTCAGAAAATAGCAATTTTCCAATTTCACACAAATTTCAAATGATGCCAATTTCAAAATAGGGTCCAGAGTAAACAAGGCAGACATTCCTGGCACTAAAATAACATGTTCTCTGTTAATTAGCCACTTCTCCAGGCCCCTGTTCCATTACTTTTGCTTTCCATTTTGAATTTTTATTCTCACAAAAATAGAAGATTTACTGTTATGTATACAACTGCATCATTGTAAAAATGGTATAAATAATATCAGAGCACTTGTGCATGAATATAAGACTCGCCAGTTGATGTGTATTGGACGCATGGTGTGATTTGTTTACTCTTGAACATCGTCAAAAATCGAACATTTTCGCTACTTTGAGCTCAATTTCAAGGTACTTGTCATTATCATACCAATCAAAATCATCTCCATTTCTGTAATATATCTTCCATTCTATCAAATGAGACCAAGAAAATGAGAATACATCAATAAATACCATACGAAAATCGACTGCAAAGTCGCTGTTTTAATCGAAAAAAGCGGTCAGTTTTTTTTTTCTAAAATTATGCAGTGTTTACTGCAGGATTTTTTTTATACTGCGCACACTGACCACACAGACCCATTCTTTCATATGTATGCCTACCAGACGTTTTCTGCTTAAATTGAGGCCGCTAGAATTTGGGCGTACTAGTACGGCACCAACCCCTGCTCGTCGTAAAAAGTACTAGTACGGCACCGACCCCGAAAAGGTTAAGGGGTTCGTAGAGGCTGAAGGATTCCTCCTCCAACAAGTGTTTAATTGTGATGAAACAGGCCTGTTTTGGAAGAAAATGCCCAACAGGACCTTCATTATTCAGGAGGAAAAGGCACTGCCAGGACACAAGCCTATGAAAGACAGGCTAACTCTTATGATGTGTGCCAATGACAGTGGTGATTTTAAAGTGAAGCCTTTACTGGTGTATCACGCAGAAAATCCCAGAGCCTTCAAGAAACACAATGTTAACAGGAATTATTTGTGTGTGCATTGGAAGGCTAACACTAATGCATGGGTCACTAAGGACTTTTTCATGGAATGGTTGACTGGAGTGTTTGGCCCTAGTGTGAAGAAATAGCTCCTGGAAAAGAAATTGCCACTCAAGTGCCTCCTGGTACTGGACAATGCTCCTGCTCATCCTCACAGCTTGGAAGAGTTGTTGTCTGACAACTTCAATTTCATCACAGTGAAGTTCTTGCCTCCTAACACCACTCCTCTCATCCAGCCCATGGACCAGCAGGTCATTGCAAACTTCAAGAACCTGTACACCAAAGCAGTGTTTGAAAAGTGCTTTCAAGTGACCTCGGACACTGAGTTGACCCTAAGACAGTTCTGGAAAGATCCTTCAATATCGTGAATTGCATAGGCCTTATAGGTAAGGCTTGGGAGGGAGTGACTTCCAGGACTTTGAACTCTGCTTGGAGACCACTGTGGCCGGATTGTGTTGAAAAGAGGGATTTTGAAGGATTTGAGGCTGACCCTGATGACCCTGTGCCTGTTGTGGAAGATATTGTGGCATTGGGGAACAGCCTGAGGTTGGAGGTAAGTGGTGAGGATGTGGATTAGTTGGTGGAGGACCACAGGGTAGAGCTAACAACTGAAGAGCTGGAACTGGAACAGCATCAGACCAGAGCTGAGGTTATTGCTTCACAGGAGAAGGGAGAGAGAGAGAGAGAGAAGGAGGTGCCTTCTTCAGTGCTTAAGGAAATTTGTTCCAAGTGGAACGATGTGCAAAGTTTTGTTGAAAAACACCACCCTGAGCAAGCTGAAATGAGCCATCTGTGCAACCATTTCAGTGACAGATCCATGTTGCACTTCAGGAAAATATTAAACAGGCACTAGAAACAGAGGACTGTGGACAGTTATTTCACGAGGCAGGGATCCAGTGACTCTCAAGCTGGTCCTAGTGGCATTAAAAGAAAAAGAATGGAAGTGTTACGGCCCCCTACCTAACAATGGTAGTTAGGTAATTACTTCACCGGCCGGCAGTCAAGGGGTTACGTCATCAGACCTGATGTTTGACTGCCGGGCCGGCTTGACTGACAGTGTCATCGAGACTCTCCCCTATTCAACACTGGAGAGTCCACCAGCTCACTGATATACTACTGGAGTTCGCCAGTCAGACTTGCGTGAGAGTTGCAGTGTGGTGCTGGTGACAAGCTCCCTGACATACTACTGGAGTTCGCCAGTCAGACCTGCGTGAGAGTTGCAGACTCATGCAGTGTGGTGCTGGTGACAGCCTACAGGGCTCCAGTGCAGAGAGAACTGGAAGCTCTCTCTAGACTGTGTTACTCGAATGAGGACACTGTAGCATTATGAGGAGAGCGGCAAGTAAGGTCACCAGAATCTACTAGCTGACTGATGTACCTGCGACTATGTACCTGCGACTATGTACCTGCGACTATTGTACCTGAAATTATGTACCTGAGGTGTCTTGTGTGACACTGGTTGTGTGTCTGGTGTGACACTGAGATTGTTACCCGGAGTGTCAGGTTTTTAGTGATGTATCCAGAGAGTTTGTGACGGTGGCACGACACAAGTTAAGAGTCGTGTATTTGGTGTGTGTCATAACGCGGTGCAAAGGCTTTATGAGAGAAAGAGTTCATGATACAGGGGGCGTGCCATGTGGCACAGAGGTGTCGTGTGACACAGCGATTGAGTCTTTATGGTACAGGAACGGGTGTCGTGGAACCCCGTAGGTGCCATAAGACAGAGACAAGGGTGTCTGAGGACACGGTGGAGAAGGCGTATCATGACAAGGTGTGGTAGTGTCCTGTGTGACACTTGTAGACGGCAGCGACTTGACATTGCTCTAAGTATATGATTTTATTTGTGACTTTTATCTGGTACTATGATTTTGTGTAAAAGTTTTTACACAGATTATTTAGATTATATGTTTTTATTCAGATTATGTTTTTATATTAATAAATATAATATATATATAATAAATATCTGAAATATGAGATTTTACTTAGTATCCCAAACAGTCGTTTATTACAAATGGAAATTTATTTGTAATAGGAAGTAACCCCAGATAAGGACTTGTTACCTGAAGTCTTTATGGAGGGGGATTCCCCTTCCAAACACTAACACACTCCCCCTGTCATCCTCCCTATCTTCCAGATGCCTGCAACTCTCTTCAATAAAGGTAAGTAAATGTTATTTATTAATCTGTTTTTTATTATTTAGTATTAAAATGTATTTTTTTTTAATATTTTTGGATGTCTGGAACGGATTAATTGTATTTACATTATTTCTTATGGGAAATAAGGTTTTGAATTACGAACTTTTCGTGTTAAGAACTAGCTCCTGGAATGGATTAAGTTCATTAGTTGAGGGACCACTGTACCTAAATAATGTATATTAGAGATGATTTCCTCGATTCTGTTTATTACAATGTACAGTACAATAAAGTATAAATATTTAAAAATATACCAGAAATGTTATAAATGGTGCAAAGGTGACATTAAAACAATATCAAAGATGGTTGACACAAACCCACTACTATTATAGTAAGTATACTCCTCACTTAACAACGAATTTGTTTATCGACATGGTCTTAGGAACGGAACTCCGTTGTTAAGTGAGGAGAGGCTGTATTGCAAAAAGAAAGTATTCTAATCAAATAATTACATACTGGAGTTAGTATTTTGAGTTGATACTTATATTATTATCATTTCTGTTCTGTACATGATGGGATGCAGGTAGGTGAAGTGTGCCAACAATCAATAAGATTAAAAAATTGCAATGCACTCTTGCCCTCACTCTTGTATTATATGATGTCATGTTCACCTGCAACACCCTCACATATTGTAATCTGTACAGGCCAATCTATAACAATCTTTATAATACACACCAGAAGTGTGTGCTTCTACACACTTATGAAAAGTCTCTTGTTTAAGGCTTACTGAGAACATACATATAAAAATTGTGTTTCTTTTACTCCCAACATGACATCAAGTAAAAAGATGCGTCGCAGTAGACTTCCTCAAGAGTCTTCAGACTCTCCAGTCAACAGTTCTATTTAATAAGTTAACTCATCGAAATAGTCAGTACTTCTTGCAGCAACTTAGAAGTACAGTGGCTTCCCGTTACGATATTAATCCATTCCAGAATACTGTATGTATATGGTTTTATGGCAATTCATTCCAAAATGCAGGACACACACAACCTGCTCCTGGATACTCTTTGTTGCTTAACCCTTTCACTGTCCATTAAGTGGATCTTCATTATTAATGCAAGAGTCCCTCATGTATATCTATGCACTGAGCTCAGCTCACCCAGATAAGCTAAGAGTGAAAAAGTTTGGCCTAGATATGAGAGAATGGGTCTGTGCAGAAAGTGTGCACAGTATAACAAAAATCCTGCCCCACAGTGCATAATGGTAAAAGCAAAACTCTGACTTTGTGTTTAGTTAAAAATAGTGAAATTGAGGTGTATTTTAGGATAGGTTTTTTATGGTTTTATTGGCTCTTTCTTTGTATCATTTGATAGAATGAAAGACATACTACTGCAATAGAGACCATTTTGGTTGGCTCCAGGACAAGTAGTAGTTTGAAATTGGCTTCAAACCAGCAGAAATATTTGATTTTTGCCAATTTTCCTGAGGACAGGTAAGGGCCTTCCGTTACACCGCCCCATTGTTTTATGGATTTTTACTAGGTCTGATTCAATTATTGGGACACTATAAACTATGACTAATCATTCCTGATTATATTTTATCTGAAAATAAGGTAAATTGGTATATTTTTCCTCATGAAATAATAGAGAAACTTTGTCTGAGGGTAATGAAACCAAAAGTACAGAATATGATGGAAAACTTACAGAATTACACTCTCGCAAAGTTAGAAGTCTTGGCGATATTTATACATTGTAAATTTTGCCCACTTTGCGCCCTATTTTTGGCCAATTCCATTGTTCCAGTTGACCAAACTCATAGCTATTTCACTAGTACAGTCTCTCCTCACTGACAACTCGGAGTTATGACAGGCTCTCTGACGAGTTGATATTGTACAGTGGTCCCTCGGTTTTCGTGCATCTCCAAACTCGAACATTTATGTAAGTGTATTTTCGTAAGTGCTGTTGCAAGTGTATTTTTGGGGGTCTGAAATAGACTAACCTACGTGACATTATTTCTTAAGGAAGTAAATTCATTCGGTAATGGCACTTGAGCAGCATTCTGGAACGAATTTTCGGCGAAAACCGAGGGACCACTGAATATGTACTGTTCAAGAACTTGGGTCATGAATGGACAGCATGTCTCAGCATCAAGCATCTTAAACTCCTTCTTACAGCCACTCAGTACAGTCTCCAAGACTACACTGATTTGTACTCATGAATCTTCTCATGAGATTTACCGATTTCTTCCTACTTCAGTGAAGACGACGACATATTTGTCAATTCCGTTGTTTCCTCTTGGAAGAGGAAAGTGGAAGAAGTATAAAAAAAGTTCATTGTAAAGGGGTTAGTGATGCATCTCAGCATCAAACAATCTCCAAGATTACATATTTCATCTAGAAATTTGTACTTTATTGTGCATCCCATAGTAGAAGATAGAGTTAGAAGTGCAGCAGCACTTGGAAGAGGAAAAACAAGAGGAAAATGAAAGAAGTACAAAAGAAGTTCACAGTAAAGGGGTTAGCTGGTGTGTTCGTATGCGTGTTTACATTCTCGGTGTATCGTGTCAGCTTAAGAAATGATTAAAATCTGTAAACAAGGTATGTCGATAATAATAATAATAATAATATTTTTTTATTATTTTTATTAACACATCGGCCGTTTCCCACCAAGGCAGGGTGGACCGAAAAATAAAAACTTTCATCATCATTCACTCCATCACTGTCTTCCCAGAGGCATGCTTACACTACAGCATTTAACTGCAGCATTTAACATCCCTCCTTCAGAGTGCAGACACTGTACTTTCCATCTCCAGGACTCGAGTCCCGCCTGCCAGTTTCCCTGAATCCCTTCATAAATGTTACTTTGCTTCCACTTCAACAGCACGTCAAGTATTAAAAAAATTCACTCCTATCAAATACGCTCATGCATGCTTGCTGGAAGTCCAAGCCCCTCGCACACAAAACCTCCTTTACCCCCTCCCTCCAACCTTTCCTAGGCCGACCCCTACCCCGCCTTCCCTCCACTACAGATTTATACACTCTCGAAGTCATTCTACTTTGTTCCATCCTCTCTACATGTCCAAACCACCTAACAACCCCTCCTCAGCCCTCTGGATAATAGTATTGGTAATCCCGCACCTCCTCCTAATTTCCACACTACGAATTCGCTGCATTATATTCACACCACAAATTGATCTTAGACATGACATCTCCATTGCCTCCAGCCTTCTCCTTGTTGCAACATTCACCACCCATGCTTCACACCCATATAAGAGTGTTGGTATAACTATACTCTCATACATTCCCCTCTTTGTTTCCACGGACAAAGTTCTTTGTCTCCACAGACTCCTAAGTGCACCACTTACCCTTTTACCCTCATCAATTCTATGATTCACCTCATCCTTCATAGACCCATCTGCTGACACGTCCACTCCTAAATATCACCTCCTCCATACTCTCTCCCTCCAATCTGATGTCCAATCTTTCATCACCTAATCTTTTTGTTATCCTCATCACCTTACTCTTTCCTAAATTCACTTTCAATTTCCTTCTTTTACATACCCTACCAAACTCATCCACCAACCTCTGCAACTTCTCTTCAGAATCTCCCAAAAGCAGAGTGTCATCAGCAAAAAGCAGCTGTGACAACTCCCACTTTGTGTTAGATTCTTTATCTTTTAACCCCACACCTCTTGCCAACACCTGCACATTCACTTCTCTTACAACCCCATCTATAAATATATTGAACAGCCATGGTGATATCACATCCTTGTCTAAGGCCTACTTTTACTGGGAAATAATCTCCCTCTCTCCTACATTCTCTAATCTGAGCCTCACTATCCTCGTATAAACTCTTCACTGCTTTCAGTAACCTACCTTCTATTCCATACACCTGCAACATCTGCCACATTTCCCCCCTATCCACCCTGTCATACACATTTTCCAAATCCATAAATGCCACAAAAACCTCTTCACATTGATCTAAATACTGCTCAGCTATATGTTTCACTGTAAACACTTCGTCTACACACCCCCTACCTTTCCTAAAACCTCCTTGTTCATCTGCTATCCTACTCTCCATCTTTCTCTTAATTCTTTCAATAATAACTCTACCATACACTTTACCAGGTATACTCAACAGACTTATTCTCCTATAATTTTTGCACTCTCTTTTGTCCCCTTTGCCTTTATACAAAGGAACTATGCACGCTCTCTGCCAATCCCTAGGTACCTTACCCTCTTCCATCCATTTATTAAATAATAGCACCAACCACTCGAAAACTATATCTCCACCTGCTTTTAACATTTCTATCTTTATCCCATCAATCCCAGCTGCCTTACCCCAGCTCTGGAGTGCTTTAAATGTCAGCTACCAAACCTATACGAAATACTTATGACATTTAAAGCGATCCAGATCGATTTATTATTCTTATTCCTACTAAAAATTATTATTATTGCAAATTATTATAAATTATTATTATTATTATTATTAGTATTATTATTACAATAAAAAAGAAGTGCTAAACAAATTATTATTATAAATTATAATAATAATAATAATAATAAACACTATTTTTACGTTTTTCTTATAACAAGAGTGATCTAGGCGTGTTTCCTCTGATGTAAACAACGTATCTATCTTATGATCTTATCCCAGAGTGGCGGCCTCTGCCTTTACCCCAGTCACATAATATTGGCATATACGTATATTCATTTCAGCGTCTTTATTACAGTTCTAGGGTATTTATCGTGTTTCTGATATCAATTTAGAATAAATGTAGTAATAATCTTTATTACTAATATTAGCGTAATTACACAACATTTTATTAGCACCACGGTTAACATCCGACACCCATGACGACTCACCAGATACTGAATGCTACTGCTTGCCTCTCCTCTCTCATTTAGCTCCTCCCACTTCGTAAAGATATTAGATGGTGAATTTAATGTATTTTTCTGTAAACTTAACTCGTATGTTTATTTTACATTTTTATTGTTTTATGTAATATACAGTGAACCCTCGGTTAGCGGCCGTTCCTGTTAGCGGCCAACTTGGTTAGCGGCCGGTTTTACGGCTAACGGTTAGCGGCCATTATTCCGGTTAGTGGCCGTATTGGACGCATCAACCCGCCGGCTGGGGATGCTTGCGCTTCAGTTTGTTTGTGTCTCTCAGTACGTAAGGAAGCTTCTGCTCATTCATACAAACATTTTGCTTGTTTTCCATTGTTTTTTGCCAGTGCAACTGCGAAATAAGTAACCTTGGCTCCCAAGAAAGTTCCTAGTAAAGTTCCTGTGGCAAAGAGAGTGAGAAATACCATGGAATTTAAGAGAGAAGTGACTGAGAAATATGAGAGTGGTATGCGGGTGCTGGAACTTGCCAGGATGTTTGGGAATAACAAATCAACAATTACAACCATCCTGTCAAAGAAAGAACAGATCAAGGAGGCTGATGTTGCCAAAGGAGTAAATGTGCTTACGAAACAAAGGTCACCAATAATGGAACAAATAGAAAAGTTATTATTATTGTGGATTAAAGAAAAACAAATGGTGGGAGACAGTGTAGTGGAGTCTTTTATTTGTGAGAAGGCAAGGCGTTTGCATGAAGATCTTGTGAAGAAAACTCCTGGAACAAGTGCTGCTGGTAGTGAATTTAGGGCCAGCAAAGGCTGGTTTGAGAGATTTAAGAAGCGTAGTGGCATACACAGTGTTGTAAGGCATGGTGAGGCTGCAAGTTCAGACAAACATTCTGCTGAAAAGTTTGTGCAGGAATTTCAGGACTACATAGTGAAAATCTGAAACCCCAACAAGTGTTTAACTGTGACGAAACAGGCCTGTTTTGGAAGAAAATCCCCAACAGGACCTACATCACGCAGGAGGAAAAGACACTGCGTGGACACAAGCCTATGAAAGACAGGCTAACTCTCATGTTGTGTAGCAATGCAAGTGGGGATTTCAAAGTGAAGCCTTTACTCGTGTATCACTCTGAAACTCCCAGTGTTTACGAAACACAATGTTCACAAGAAAAGATTGTGTGTGATGTGGAAATCAAGTCAAAATGCATGGGTCACAAGGTCAATTTTCAAAGATTGGGTTGATGATGTGTTTGGCCCAAGTGTGAAAAAATACCTTCAGGATAACAATTTGGGACTCAAGTGCCTCCTGGTACTGGACAATGCTCCTGCACATCCTCCAGACTTGTAAGACCAAATGTCTAGGGACTTCAAATTTATAAAAGTGAAGTTCTTGCCTCCTAACACCACTCCTCTTCTCCAGCCCATGGACCAGCAGGTCATTTCTAACTTCAAGAAACTGTACACTAAAGCAGTGTTTCAGAAGTGCTTTGAAATTACCTCAGACACTGAATTGACCCTTAGAGAGTTCTGGAAGATTCACTTCAATATCTACAACTGCATAGGCCTTATAGGTAAGGCTTGTGAGGGAGTGACTACCAGGACTTTGAACTCTGCTTGGAGACCACTGTGGCCAGATTGTGTCCAACAGAGGGATTTTGAAGGATTTGCAGCTGTGCCTGTTGTGGAAGATATTGTGACATTGGGGAACAGCCTGGGGTTGGAGGTGAGTGGTGAGGATGTGGAAGAGTTGGTGGAGGACCACAGGGTTGAGCTAACAACTGAAGAGCTGCAAGAGCTTCATCTGGAACAGCAACAGACCACAGATCAGGAACTTGCTTCACAGGAGGAGGAAGAGAGAGAGGAGGTGCCTTCTTCAGTGATTAAGGAAATGTGTGGAATGTGGAATAGGTTACAAAGTTTTGTTGAAAACCACCATCCTGACCAAGCTGAAACAAGCCATATCTGCAACATGTTGAGTGACAAAACCTTGTCCCACTTCAGGGAAATGTTAAAGAGGCACCAGAAACAGAGCACTTTGGACAGTTATTTTTCTAGACAAGGTTCTAGTGACTCTCTAGCTGGTCCTAGTGGCATTAAAAGAAAAAGAAGGGAAGTAACCCCAGAGAGGGACTTGTTACCTGAAGTCCTTTTGGAGGGGGATTCCCCTTCCAAAAACTAACTCCTCTCTATTTCCTCCTCCCTATCTTCCAGAAGCCAGCATTACTTCAATAAAGGTATGTAATATTAATTTAATTGTAAAAAAAAAATTTTTGGTGAATATTTTTGTCTGGAACGGATTAATTGTATTTACATTAATTCTTATGGGGAATATTATTTCGGTTAAAGGCCTAGCTCCTGGAACGGATTACGGCCACTAACCGAGGGTCCACTGTATAAGAGTTATGCAAATTAAAATAAAGTTATCAAGTTGGAGTTTCATTTTTATTTTTCTAATACATATACATATTTAATTCAGCATTTGGCATCATTACAAAGTGGGTGGAACTACAGCAGAGGAGAAGGAGCAGTGTGTCAGTAACTCATGATTCCCCATGATGCTTCACCCCACTATAAAATATTGTATAATTATACTATTACTATCAATAAATGTTATCTACCTATCATATTTATTCCAGAATAATATTAGGTATAACATAAATAACGTGAAGCATGATAAAGATGACCAAATTAATAAAAACTGACATTATATAGAGAGGTATTGAAGGATGGAGGGCAGAGAGGGATAAAAAAAAAAAATGACTGAGAAAATGTTACGCACCTGAAGGGTAACTACAGATCACTCTTATCCTATGCAAAGACTGAAAAAAGTGTGATTTCCTCAAAAAAAAAATTCCCAAGTAATCAGCTATGCAGGTGTTTCCTGGAATATCTGGGAAATAAGCCATTGACCTATTTTATGTTGTATTACCGTTAATAATAAACAGATTGAAAGGAATTTCCCAGCAAACATAAAACTTAATGTTTTAATTTTGGGTGGTGACAATTTTGAAGTGTCAGTAAGGGGTGATTCCTCGATTAGCAACAAAATCGTTTACCGACGGGGTCTTAGGCCCTATCTCCGTCGTTAAGTGAGGAGAGGCTGTATTCCTACTGTTCTATCAATTGAGTACAAGAAACTGCCCATTTAGTACCTGTTTCAACTACCCAATAAAGTGATTACAAATTGGTAATTTGGCCAATTTCACACAAAATAAAATTGCCAATTTTAAAATAGGGTCCAGAATAAACAATGTAGACATTCCTGGCACTAAAAGACCATTTCTTCTGTTTTTTAGTCACGTCTCCAGGCCCCTCTTATATTGCTTTCCATTTTTAATTTTTATTCACACAAAAAATAGAAGATTTACTGTTATGCAGACTACTGCATTATTGTAATAATTACATAAATAATGTCAGTGTATTCCTAAATGCCTATTAGACTGGCCAGAAGGATGCATATTGGACAAGTAACATCATTTGTGTACTCAGGAATATCGGCAAAAATCAAACGTTTCAGCTACTTTGAGCTTAATTTCAAGCTACTTTCAGTCCTGAAACTAATCAAAATTATTTCTATTCCTGTAAACCATACGAAAATACACCGCAAAGTCGCTGTTTTAAACCAAAAACACCATCACAGTTTTTTTCTCATTATGCACTGCGAGCTGCAGGTTTTTTTATATGGTGCACACTTACCGCCCAGACCCATTCTCTCATATCTAGGCCCAAATTTACTGCTCACAGCTTATCTGAGTGAGTTAAGCTCATGGCGTAGTACTACAGGACCGACACTGGCTTCAAAGCTGTTGTATAAAGGGACTGACACTGAAAGGGCTAAGAGCTGATGTCCACCCACCCACATTGACTATTGTACACATATTGTACCTCAAATTTTTTATCGCAACTCAAAGCTAAATTCCTTTATGAGGAATTTAGTTTTGAGTAGTTCAAAGGACACTGTATACATTATACCATGTGGGGAGAATGTTAGACCAAGAATTTAGAGTCCGCACACACAGATATGCTGCAACAGAACGACCACAATAATGCCTGTATGCAACACAGAGACAATTGGGGATATCCGCTGAAGAAGAATAAGGCACGATTAGTCAACTGTGAAAATGACCAACTGGGGCGGAAGTGCATAAAAGCTGACATAATTGTCACCACTGACACAATCCCTGAAAGATATGATAGATTCAGGGGTTTCCAAACTTTTAGACAACAGATTATTAGTCATAATATGATCAGCATCACCTGATACCCACTTACTAGAGCCTGACCTACCACACCCTACCTACTGATCACTATTTTTTTTTTATTAGGATTGAAGAAGCCACTCCTGGAAAGACATTAGGACTGAAGAAGCCACTCCTGGAAAGACATTAGGACTGAAGAAGCCACTCCTGGAAAGACGATCTTTTTAATAAATATCTTGAACTGTACGTGTCCCTTTTTTTAAGCCACAGAACTTTTAGAGTTAAAGCACACATTTACATACCAAGACCATTTTCTCTGGCATTATGCTGGTTCACTTCACCTATATTGTTCTTACAGTATCTCATTTCTATCAAAAAATCTGAACTTGTAATATATATTTGCTGTAAGGGATCAGTAAGGTTCAGTAAATGTAATGAAGATTTTATATTCAGAATTAAGTTTTGATAGCCTGAATGAGTTTAGTAAAATGCCAAATGCCTGGAAACCATCTACATAAAGCAAGGAATACATGTACCATCTACAAAAAGCACGGGACACATGTACCACCTACAAAAAGCAAGGGACACATGTACCATCTACAAAAAGCATGGGACACATGTACCATCTGCAAAAAGCAAGGGACACATGTACCATCTGCAAAAAGCAAGGGACACATGTACCATCTGCAGAAAGCAAGGGACACATGTACCATCTGCAGAAAGCAAGGGACATATGTACCATCTGCAGAAAGCAAGGGACACATGTAACATCTACATAAAGCCAGGGACACATGTACCTTCTATATAAAGCCAGGGACACATGTACCATCAATTGATAATCTGTCATCCGTGAGAACTGTTTAATCATACAACAATTTAAAAGATTTTAAAAGACAATGTTATAACAACAGCCTGTAAGATTTTCATTTTGCAATATGTTCTTTATCTTTTTTGTTGAAAAATTCCTAGATGCATTGGTACTGCTGAATTTTCTTAAATACATTATAAAACTTCCTTCTAAGCCAAACAAATAAATTTGGCTTAATATATTTTAATTTTCATTTACCACAACTTGAACAGCCACATCCTCAGTATCATATCGCCAGATAAACACCATGTATAGTATAAGTATGAATGTTTTCGTCATCGTAACTGATCAAATAGATGAACAACAGTTTATGAATGAATTAACCAATTTACTAATAAAATGCTCTCACATAAATATAAACTGTTTCACGTATGTCTTGTAGTGTACACAGAAAAACATGGCCAGGTCAGAGAGGAGGCTTCATGTATAACCTTGTATGTATCCATATCACTGTGGCCATAATCTGAAAGAATTTGTGGCTCTATTTACTGTTTCTGACTATCTTGTCTGTTATTTAGATTTAGGTAACGTAAGCTAACATGCATAAAATAAAATTTGAATATTTATGGAGTGTGTTAAGAATTTAACTATAGGAATTGTGTATGAAAATCAACATACTGTAGTAAAATGAAGATCAAAAAATATGGGTAAAACTGAGTGAACAACTGATAGTAGTCAAATATTCCTGTTACATATAAAGTAACCTCAAGAAGAACATTTTATTACAATTTCTGCAATAATGGCAGATTTAAAATTTTACTTTGAGGTGTTTTCTTCTCAATCTTTACACATTTTAGAATTTAGATGAGACAAAGACACAGCTCATCAAGAAAAATCCCTCAAATATATATCTAAAACTAAGCTAGAGAACACATATAGAGCACGCAGGTGCTCACTCTACCAGGTAACAAATACATTTCTTAAGTTAATGCTTACAAGTAGTAAATTTTTTGTGTATACAGCAATGTTTGAATAATAAAATACCATAATCACACACTTTCTTCCAGAAAATGATGAAAAATTCCCCCCCCCCCCCAAAAAAAAAAAAGATTCCCACTGACCCACTGGGAGCATGGCAAGTAAAATGCAAATACCAACTCATTTTTATTGTCTTAAAACATTACAGAACACAGAGGTCTTAGAATAGATTGTACAGTCACAAAACAATACAATTAAATTTAGAATAATACAATTTCAATGTATTCTGTATATTTTGTCATTCTAATATCTTAACTTACTGCTATCCCAGGTCAATATATTTCCTCATAATTAAGAACGAGACTTTTACCAATGCATGTGATAAACTCTGATCTGTCTGTTTCATTTACAAGAGTGTTTGATGCCATGAGATCTCAAACTTCAAACTGTACGTTTTCAAATGAATGCTTCACTTTAGATAAAAAATACTGGTAACATTTTATACAATTTCATTTTCCTTGCTGACAAACCATTTAAAGTTTTCAACTCTTAATCTGGCAACAAGAGAGCAAGAGCTCACAAGACAGAAGAAGGCTGGTGCACACGACGAGTGTGACGAACCAAATTCCCACTCTGGGTAAAACTGAGGGGACAATAAGGGCATCGGAATGGTCTCTCGCCTGTGTGGATCCTTGAATGCCGTTCTAAAAGAAACCGCTTTTTTGGTCCACTGAACATCCTTCCACAAACCTCACACTGCACAAAAACATCTGCTGCTGAGGATGCAACTGAAGTTGTTGACAAAGGAAGCTGTCTGCTGGCAGAAGAGGTGAAGGAGGTGACAGTCAGAGACGAACACAAGCCCGTGGTTAGAGATGGTTCTGCCCTCATTGGGTGCAGAACTCTGCTCCCAAGACTGCAGAGGGGCGACCTCTGGAAGACAGTAAGACTCTGTAACTATTCATTTGATGCAAATATTAGCTTGACTTAGAATGATATAATGGACTATCACCTAGCAGATTAGTATAAATTTAGAGAACAGAGTTCTAGTACAGTATCCTCTCTCCGGCTTGAGCATTTAATTTTATTTACTTCTCTTAATTAAATGCAATCTTACATACAGTACAAGAAATAACTTTTCAAGTTCCTTAGATTCCTGAATCATTTTGTTCCATATCTTTAAACAGATTTCTTCCTCCAGAGGTGAAAAGTAAATTGTTGATTGTAGGAATTCTGGAATGTGCAACAGAGGTAGGCAAGTTGAAGGTGGACGTATGTGGCACAGAGCTTGACATGGTAAGTCCAGCAGACGTGTGCTGGATGGCAATATGACGAGTCAGATTAGTGCGTATGTTTGCCCGGTAAGGGCAGTGTGGGCAAGCAAATGGCTTTTCCCCAGTATGGATTATCAGGTGACGGCTAAGGCGGAACTTGTACTTATCGCCCTTGAAGGCTTTGCCACACACGGGGCAAATGGCGCCTCCTTCCACCGAGGCCAGGCCCAACGTACGTCCCAGGGATGGAGAGAGGACAGTGGCTCCGCCTACACTCGCCTGTAACAACACACTTTATCAGTCTTCATTGGAGGGACAATCACCCTCGCCCAGTTTAAACACACATAATTCTGATATAGTCACCAGTGAAATATTGTTCTTAACTCTTCCTCATTTATAAAGGAAGTTTCAAGACAAATACAAACCACCATGTCAGGCTGATGCTACATCCATGTTGTTTTCTAAGTAACTGAGAGACTGCAAGAAATCCACTAGTTCTGGATTTCTTGATCTAGTACTGTATGATGAAGGTAGTTTACAAACACCGCATAAAGCATAGTCATAAGAGCTAATCATTTTGTTGCTGGACTACTTCTGGCACATGATGCTGTTGTACTTCCAGAAGATGCTGTGGCTGCACTTCCTCCTGCACGTGTTGAGGAAGCGTTGCTAGGGTGGCGGCTGCAGCCAGTGCATGAAGCCTTGGCATATGTACCATCCTCACGTGTCGGGAAATGTGATCTCGACGAGCAGCTCTGTAGGGGCAGTGTGGACAGTGGTAGGGCTTTTCAACAGCATGAGTGGAGGAAAGGTGGCGTGTCAGCACGTACTGCCGGTTGGGGCCGTGGAACCTCTTCGTGCACACCGGACACATGACGGATCCGTTCCCCTGGAACACACAATGCTATCAGCACCTGACCACCACCCAACCCAAATCAACATATTGTAATTTACTCAGACTTTGCCAAGGTTTTGCCACAGATGGACAGTCTAGTTAGTCCAAACAACAGTCATCAAATCCTCTTCCCACTCCCAGCATACCTTGTATAAACCATCTACACATAGCCTTCAGCATCAATACCTTCACAACTGGTGTTTTTTACCTTCTACAACAAGGGCAACACTTCAGTTTCCTTTTCTATGAAGAATGACCTATATAACCTAAGTACCTCTTGTATTTTCTTAATACTGCAGCTTGCATCTTTGGTAGAATTAAGTCCAATAAGATGTGCAAACATCAATGAAAAACTGAACTCTTCAATTTGTGAACAAAACATCAATGAAAAACTGAACTCTTCAATTTATGAACAAAAAATAAATAACACAGCTTGTGCATTTTTTTAAATTAATCTTAATCTTATGAAAAACTATTAAAAAAATGTTCAAGACAGAAATAAATATGAGATCAGGAAGTAGCTTCTATTACAGTACAATTTTTTTTATCAACATTAGCATTTTAAGCTTAAGTCTGATAAAATGCTACCAAATACTACCAGATTCAACTGTGCTATGATATAATAAGCACTACAAACACTGGTCTTAAGTAGTCTCATCACAGTTCCATATAATCTTTAGGAAGCATTAGTGATTCAAACACTGTATATACCATCAAAGGTACAAACAATCCGACTTCCATTTTCAATACCTAATGGTAATTCAATGAGCCAATGGTGTATTAGCTGTTTCCATTCGGGACGTTACATTGTGACATCAATTAAAAAAAAATCCATGAAAATGGTGAAAGTCCAATATAGCACTGGCTAAATATCACAAAGTAATCCATGAAATTTGATTACATAAAAAAAGAGAATATTAGAAAAAGACAGCAAGCAGCAAAAACTTGTCATAGTGATCTGGTATATAAACCATATCTTATGCTATACACAAAAACAAAGACATATTTCAATCCAATCCAAGAATATTCAATACTAAATGCATGTGAAAGATTATGTTAACATCAAAGATCAAGAAACAAGATAAGTTTTTCCAAGGTACCTGAATAGGTAGGTAGGTGTAGTTATGATAGGTAGTGTTGAACAAGGGTCTGAGCACAGGTCACACTACTGGAGGGGTGCCAGCCCTTAAGCCCCTTATCAATATAAGGTTCCAAAAAACTTCAGATATGTCATATAAGGTTATAATTTATAGTGTATGTTTATGCTGCCATCTGTGTAAAAGTTAAGCTGTCTTCCATACCAAAATTGACTTACAATAAATGTAAACTGTACAGCACTGCCAAATGTTATGTATTATGAAGGATGTGTTGTGCAAGCAATGTACAGCACACCACAGCAAGGAAAGTGTACACATTAGCTTTCACAATAGCTTTGTACTCCACTTCATGTTATTTTAAGTTTGATAAAATTCTAAGAATAATTTTAAGTGATGTGCAAGGTTAGGAAGAGAGTAAGCACTGTTGTCAAGTGCAAATTACATACTGTATGTACACTCTTAAGCAGGGCTTTGCAAACTCAAAAGATAATTTCAAAAAATAACTTTTTTAAAGACAGGTCAAGTTTGCTCTGAGGATTCAGAAAGTGTGTGATGCAAGTTTCTGATCTGGTGTAGGGGTTCTTGGTTGATATGTTGGGGACGTAGTAGACCGGGATGCTCGGGGTGTCGAGTACGTATGTGTCTGGTGAGGTTGCTGGAGATGTTGGCACGGTACTGGCAATGCGGGCAGGGGTAGGGTTTCTCCCCTGTGTGAGTCCTCATGTGACGCCTAAGGAGGGTGGCGTGGTAAGGCCCATGGAAAACTCGCCTACAAATGGGGCAAGTGGCCATAGCAGGCCCCGATGGGGGTGTGACCATGCCCACCAGCCCAGCCCGCGCTGCCATCAGCCCCTGCAACAACAGGAAGGCTCTCAGTCCAGCCCATCATAGTACTTACAAGTGTACATCTAGTTACATTATTACCCTCCCATACTAGCGACCATTAAGTAAACCCAACTCCCAATACATTTATCTTAACACTCCAAGGAATGTCTAACAAAAATAATTTCTCGAGCCCCCATTCACTGACTGATTAAAAAAAAATCATGTGTTTACAAAAACTTTAATCATTCTCTCACAAATTACTTGATTCTCAAAAAAAAAAAAAAAAAAAAAAAGTCAACATGAGCCGACTTAATCTCTGATTTGACATTATGAATACCATACAACATTCCAATTTTTTGGATGCAGTGATATTCTTACTTACGTACTGTACAGTAAAATACTTTTTATTAATCTGGATTCATTTGCTATGGACCATTGTTATTAACTGACCAGCATCTGAAGGAAAAATTCGAGTTTAAAGCAGAGTGAGCCAGCAATTAAGGCACCAGTTGTGCGTTTTATTTGTTTTACTTATTGCAGCGCCCCAGATGACCTTGCTGAACAGAATTTTTCTTATAATAATAAAGTATTTAAAAAAATCTATTTCCAACCAATTTTAAATAAAATTCCAACTTATTCTGGCAATATGTTTACTCGGGATAATAATTCTATGCTTGTTCTGTATGTGAAAAGGAAAACTCTCCTGTAAAAGACATTCAAATTGCATCTAAGCATAGACAGTATTAACAGGAGTGTTGGGAAATCCCATGTACCAGCCAAGGTGGTACACAAACTATCCAATAGAAAGTACCATTAGTAAATTATTATTATTATTATTACAGGTCCGCCATCACAAATCCGGCATCACTGGGATCTGTAGTGTGCCAGATTATTGAGTTTGCCAGATTACTGAGTGGTTAGGTTAGAATACACAAAAAAGTTAACCAACTTGACTTACACAAGAAAGTTCATTGAACATCAGCAAAAATCAAACATTTCCGCTACTTTGAGCTCAATTTCAAGGTATTTTTCATTGTGAAACCAATCAAAATAATATCTATTTCTGTAATATATACTCCATTCTATCAAATGAGACAAAAAAAAACGAGAATAAAACCATAAAAACCATACAAAAATATACCGCTAATGGCTGAGAAGTGAACTCTGTTATTTATCGTCTGATTTTTTCATTTTTGGTGTACGTTAAGAAGAATCTTTCCATCATACAATGCCCAAGTTTCAATAAACAACAAACAACTGAGAAAAAAATATTTACCAAAAATCATATATGGCAAGCCCAAGCCAGGTACTGGAAATAAGTCACTTTGTCTGACTTTTTTGGGTTATCCTCGGTTCTCTATACATACGCTGCTATGTATGATAATCTATGTAACTGTATTTGTGTATACCTGAAAAAACTTACTTATTTACTTCATTTCTGTCGACTGAGTACAAGAAACCGCCCATTCTCCTATTTCAACTATCACAATAAAATGGTCAGAAATTGGCAATTTGGCCAATTTCATGCAAATTTCAAAAATGCCAATTTCAAAATAGGGTCCAGAATAAAAAATGCAGACATTCCTGACACTAAAATAACATTTTCTCTATTCATTAGTCACGTCTCCAGGCCCCTCTTATATTACTCTTACTTACCATTTGGAATTTTTATTCACACAAAAAATTTGAAGATTTACTGTTATGCACACTACTGCATTATTGTAATACAGTGGACCCCCGGATTACGTACTGCTCCAAACTCGAACAATTATGTAAGTGTATTTTTGTAAGTGCTTTTGTAAGTGTATTTTTGGGGGTCTAAAAGGACTAATCTAATTTACATTATTCCTTATGGGAACAAATTTGTTTGGTAACGGCTCTTGAACAGCATTCTGGAAAGAATAATTGAAGAAATCCAAGGGTCCACTGTAATTGTATAAATAATGTCAACCCATTCATGACTGCATATTGGACTGGCCAGTCAGACACGTATTGGATTGTTTACTCATGAACATCGCCAAAGAATCGAACATTTCTGCTACTTTGAGCTCAATTTCAAGGTACTTTTAATCATGAAACCAATCAAAATCATATCTATTTCTGTAATATATCTTCCATTCTATCAAATGAGACCAAAAAGGAGAATACAACCATAAAAACCATACGAAAATATACCGCTAAGGGGCGGCTAATGGCTGAGAAGTGAACTCCATTATTTATAGTCCGATTTCTTTCATTTTTGATGAAAGTTAAGAAGCATCTTTCCATCATACATTGCCCAAGTTTCAATAAGATAGCCCAACAAACAACTGAGAGAAAAATATTTACCAAAACTCATATATGGCAAGCCCAAGCCAGGTACTGGAAATTAAGTAATTTTGTCTGACTTTTTTGGGTTATCCTAGGTTCTCTACACATATGCTGCTATGTATGATAACATTGGTCTGCATTTTTTTTATTGGCTCTATGGTATCTTTTTCAGTATATACAGTGGACCCCCGAGTTTCGATAACCTCAAAACTCGAACAATTATGTAATTGTATTATTGTAAGTGCTTTTGTAAGTGAATTTTTGGGGGTCTGAAATGGACTAACCTACTTTACATTATTCCTTAATCCTTAAACGGTCCGCACGTATATTTACGTTGGCACTGCTGTTGCCCCAAATGTAATTTTACGTTTTATTTTTCATTCCTTCAAAATTGGCGCGATAGGCCTGAGTCGCCTAGGCATGAGAGAATGGGTCTGCGCACTCAGTGTGCGCCGGGTTAAAAAAATCCTGGACGCCTGGGTACCACATGGTAGGACCAGTTACATTCAGCTCCATCTTGGGTCAACATCATGGCACATCCTCGTGATTCACTCACGCCTCATCGTATTAACACTGTACTATTCGAGGAAAGTGATATATAACATGAGATTAGTGGATATGACACCGATGTGGCCACTAATAATCAAGGAATTAGTGAAAATATCGACGATAACCCAGATGACCCTCAGCCCATCACCTCTGGGGTGGCCACTGTGGCCACACCAGACTCTGGGCCAAGCACCTCTGGGGTAGCCAGTGTGGCCACACCAGTCCCTAGGCCAAGCACTTCTGGGATGGCCAGTGTGGCCACAAGACCCTGGGCCAAGCACCTCTGGAGTGGCGAGTGTTTCCCATAGGCAACTACGCAAGAGGGAACTATAATTTTCCCGGTGTTTTAGTGATGATGTAAGTGATGATAAGATTGATTTTATGCCATTGTAGGATTCGTCTAGTGATAGTGATGTTCATTATTCACCTGTGAAGGGTACTTTTAGGCGTCATTGCCTACGTTCAGGCAGTGTGCCATATGCAGTCCCCAAGGGTCGTGGCAGGTCACGATCCAAAACCCCAGCCACTGATAGTGATCATGAAGGTGAATTTGCGGGGATGGAGGAAGAAGTGGTGGGTGGCACGGTGTCTGGACAGACAAAGGACAGCCCGGCACCCCCTCAGCCATGTGCTGCCTCCACTCCTGTCCCCCCACCTGCTCCCCCACACCCTATGCAACAGGTCCACCCTGCACCATGTGACCGAGAGTGGAAGTGGACACAAAGTGTATTCGTGCCACAGCCTTTTGATTTTGATGTGAGTGGAAGTGGCATCCTGCCAGAATGTCCCATAACAAATGAATCTACAGAGTTAGACTTTTTCCAGTTATACTTTGACAAGCCTATAATGAACTTGATAGTGACCCAGACGAACAATTATTATCGCTATGTCATGGACAACACAGAAGAGGTTGGAGAATCGTCACGGCTGCGCAGGTGGAAAGACACAACAGTGGCTGAAATGTATTTATTCCTTGCCACTGTCATGCTTATGCCACATACCTATAAGAACAATATACGTAACTACTGGTCCACAGACCACTTCATCAGTACTCCTGTCTTCCGTGACCTCCTTTCCTGCAACAGATTCATTCTGTTGCTACGAATGTTGCACTTCTCAAACAGGAATATGGCCAACAGAAATGACCTTCTATACAAAATCCGGGAAGTGTTTATGTATCTGAAGCAGAAATTCAGTGCATACTTTTATCCTTTCAAGAACATTGTTGTCGACGAGTCCTTGATTCTATTCAAGGGACGCCTGTTATTCAAGCAATATATTCCGAGCAAACATCATCACTTTGGTATAAAACTTTTTGTTATGTGCGACTGTGAGACAGGTCTTGTGTTAGATGTCATTGTATACACCGGGAAAAAAACACTCGACGATACAAGGTGCATGTTGGGCATTTCTGGTGATGTTGTTTGCAGGATGATGGAACCATACCTTGGCAAGGGCCATACATTGTTCACAGACAACTGGTATACAAGCCCTATGCTCGCTGATTTCCTGCGTGTGAACAATACTGATATATGTGGAACAGTGAGAAGGAATAGAAAACATATGCCAAGCTTCAGTGGCAGTGTTGAAGGTGCAGTGCAAATGTTTTATGCCAATGACATCATGGTACTGACGTGGCATGACAAACGGGACGTGACATTTCTGTCAACCAACCACAGAAACGAGATGGTACAAACACAAAATGAGCCGGCTCACAAATGAATATATTGTCAAACCAGTTGTTGTCGTCAACTATACGAACAATATGCGACTAGTTGACAAGTGTGACATGATGATAGGGTTTGTTGACTGTGTGCGTAGGAGTCGCAAGTGGTATATAAAAGAGTTTTTCCACCTTGTAGACATTGCAGTGATCAATGCATTCAATAAGTATGAAATAAAGACTGGAAAACGACAACATTTTGCGGAATTCTCCCTGAATATCATAAAACAGATAGCAAAAAAGTATGGTACTACACCTGTACCTGCCCCTCAACAGCGACTTGTTCCTCAATCACAACCACAGCCAGTGGGGGAAGTGCCAGCCCGAATCATGCCTAACTGTCACTACCTGGTACCTTTACCACCTACCCCAAAGAAGAAGCATTCCCAGAAGTGATTGTGTGTGCTACCACCACAAAACGACCACAACAGCGGAAGAACACACGATTCATATGTCACCAGTGTGGGGTGGCACTATGTATGAATCCATGCTTCATGGAGTATCATACAATTGTGGACTTCTAGAAACGTAAGTGAGACATGTAAATACTTGTATATAGTTGTTAACCCTTTGGGGGTCGACAGGCCTTCTCAGGAAAGTGTTCCTGAGGTCGAAAATTTTTGAAAAAAAAATTAATTTTTTCTTATGAAATGATAGAGAATCTTTTTCCGATCATAACGCCACCAAAATTATGAAATTTGATCGAAAACTAACGGAATTATGCTTTCGCGAAGTTGGCGGTAGCCATGACACTTACGCATCGGCGATTTTGCCCACTTTGAGCCCTCTTTTCGACAAATTCCAATGTTTCAGTCTCCAAAAATTATAGCTATTTCGCTAGAACTACATTTCTTCTATCTATTGAGTACACGAAACCGCCTATTTACCAATTTCATCTACCCAAAATAGTGGTCAGAATATGGCAATTTTCCAATTTCACACAAATTTCAAACGATGCAAATTTCAAAATAGGGTCCAGAGTAAACAAGGCAGACATTCCTGGCACTAAAATAACATGTTCTCTGTTCATTAGTCACGTCTCCAGGCCCCTGTTCCATTACTTTTGCTTTTCATTTTGAATTTTTATTGTCACAAAAAATAGAAGATTTACTGTTATGTATACAACTGCATCATTGTAAAAATGGTATAAATAATATCAGAGCACTAGTGCATGAATATAAGATTCGCCAGTTGATGTGTATTGGAGGCATGGTGTGATTTATTTACTCTTGAACATCGTCAAAAATCGAACATTTTTGCTACTTTGAGCTCAATTTCAAGGTACTTGTCATTGTCATACCAATCAAAATCATCTCTATTTCTGTAATATATCTTCCATTCTATCAAATGAGACCAAGAAAACGAGAATACATCAATAAAAACCATACGAAAATCGACTGCAAAGTCGCTGTTTTAATCGAAAAAAAACGGTCAGAGTTTTTTTTCTCTCATTATGCAGTGTGTACTGCAGGATTTTTTTATACTGCGCACACTGACCACACAGACCCATTCTTTCATATGTATGCCTACCAGACGTTTTCTGCTTAAATTGAGGCCGCTAAAATTTGGGCGTACTAGTACGGCACCAACCCCTGCTCGTAAAACGTACTAGTACGGCACCGACCCCCAAAGGGTTAATAGAATGTGATTCAGCCAGGTGTGCAAAATCACCTATCAGTGTGTACATGTGTGTTTGTGTCAGTATGATAATAATTTTGTATATAATATTGGTGTATAAACGACAAATGACATTGAAATCAAAAGATTTACTGTAAAATAGCTATCATATATAATAAAAACCAAGAATATTAAAAAAAATGGAAGAAAATGGTAAATATGTAGATTTTCTGCAATCGGCAGTGCTTCATGTTGCCGTCAGGTGATCGCCAAGTGCCAACTTCGCGGCGTCATATCTCGGTAAGTACTGACCCTAAAGTTTTTATTTTTATCCTATAACACTTAGAAAATTGTGCTCTTTATTTCTATATAAAAAAAATTCAAAATATTCGGGGCACTGGGCAAGGTAACGTATATATACATTTGGACCGTTTAAGGGTTAAGGGAGCAAATTCATTCGGTAATAGCACTTAAACAGCCTTCTGGAATGAATTATGGCCAAAACTCGGGGGTCCACTGTACGTATATGGAAAATAGTGATTCACTGTATTTTTTAATCATCTCTATCACATCAGGTTGTCAAGTTATACGGAAATGTTACTTTTCTCTTTTCGTATAACATAAGTAAATGAGAAAGTGGTATTCTTTGTTTCTTTCAACACGTCGGCCATTTCCCACCGAAGCGGGGTGGCCCAAAAGGAAAAACGAAAGTTTCTCCTTTTACATTTAGTAATATAAAAGGAGAAGGGGTGAAAGTGGTATATTACCAATTAAAATGTTTATCTTATATTGAATTAAATGTTAAATCTAATATATTTTTCTTTATTTTCAGATTATTAATATGTCTAGAGGCTGCATAAATTCACCAGACATATTTTGCTGTCTCCGAGCAATTCACCCGTTCAGATTCCCGGAGCAACATTACTCCTTTATTGAAGCGCTGCTACTTTGCTTATTTTGGCTTTAAACTTGGAGACTAGGACAAACCATTTACACCACACAAAGCTTGCAAGAGTTGCATCAGTAAGCTCCAAATGTGGTCAGTTAGAAAACTTAAATGTATGCCCTTTGGAGTACCAATGGTATGGTGGGAGCAGATGAACCACCATGATGACTGCTACCTTTTGTATGACTAAAGTAGCTGGATTCAACAAGAAGACTAAAGATCGCATAAGATACCCAAATATTCCTTCAGCAATAAGGCCTGTTCCACACTCTGAGGGTATTCCTGTATCTGTGCCACCTGAGACATGGCAAATTTCATCAGAGTCTGATACCAGTGATTCTAAGGAGATGGAAGTAGACTATGAACCACCAAATGACGATGCCAAACCCTTTAACCCTTTCGGGGTTATGGTCGTACAAGTACGTCTTACGCGCAGGGGTTATTGACGTACTAGTACGCATAAATTCTAGCGCCTTCAAATTAAGCGCGAAATGGCTGGTAGGCCTAGTGGTGAGAGAATGGGTCTTCGTGGTCAGTGTGCGCAGTAGGAAAAAAATCGGGGACCCAGTGGTGCATTGTGGGAACGCCATGTTAGTACACTCTGATCACCATGCCTGGCGGTAAGGAACTCCTCACTCCTCGGCGAATTGGAACACTTTTGTTCCCCAGTGACAGTTCTAACACCGATGGGAGTGTCAGTGGTGATGAGTTTCAAGGTTTTGATGAGGTTGTGACTGAAACTAATGACCATAATACCGGCAATATTGAGGAAAACCCAGACGACCCTCAGCCGTCCACCTCCGGTGTTGTGTCATCTTGTTCACGCTCAATTGTTCCAGGACGAAAGAGGAAACTGTTATTTACTCATATCCCAGACTCTGATGTGAGCAATGGTGATGATAGTGATAGTGAATATGAACTCCAAGCTCTTCAAAACAGTTCCAGTAGCGAGAGTGGAGCAGAATACACACACAACCCGCACATATAAAAGGGAGGAGCTTACAACGACGCACTAATCTAGTTCATACCTCCCCTCCCTCCACAGATTCTCCTGGTGTCTAATCTATTTCTTGCTCCTCCTGTCCTCTTCAGTACTTCGGAGAAACTGGCCGATCTCTTTCTGACAGACTCAAGGAGCACAAAAATAGTGTTAGGCTTGCCGACACTAATAATGCTCTTTTCTGTCATGTCAGAGATCACAGTCATCCTATTGATTGGTCTTCTGCTAAAACTGTCTACCCTACGTCCAACTTTCATAGTCGCCGCCTGGTTGAATCCTCCCTTATACACAACTTTCCCTGTATGAATCTTAGCCCTGGCTTTGTCTCTGTTGATGCTTTCCTCTCTCATTACATTGTTAAATGCTCTAAACTTCAGAACACCGGTGACTTAACCTGATTCCCTCCCCTTTCATCTCTTCCCCCTTCTCCTTTTTTCTCCTATGGGTTTTCCTTTCTTTCTTTTCTTTTGCCTTGTATTTGTCCTTCATTTTATTCACCTTTCCTCCCTCTGTGTTCTCGTCCCACCCTTGCGGGCCGCTAGCCTCATTGCAGTGCTCCCTTCCTAGAATATGACTGTCTCCACTACTACTATTACTACTACTACCACTTCCACTACTTACTCCATTATTTCCCCACTCTCTTGTACCCTCCCCTGTCTGCCTGCCTTAAATACCCCTTCCTCCGTCTCTGTGTGTTAGTGTGACTTTGTAAATGGTCCAAGTCGGGCCGAAACGTCGTCGTAAGCTCCTCCCTTTTATATGTGCGGGTTGTGTGTGTATTGTTCCAGTCACGGTATTGTGCCTTTTTTGTTATTTATGGAGCAGAATATTCTCCAGTGAAGCGTCAGTATATACGACGGTATATGCGCTCTGGTAGCGTGCCATATGCTGTTCCAAGGGGAAGGAGTACATCTCGGAGTACAGTGGTCCCTCGGTTTTCGTGTTTAATCCGTTCCAGAGGGAGGCACTAAAACTGAAACACAGAAAACTGAAACCATTTTCCCCATAAGAAATAATGGAAATTCAATTAATCCGTTCCAGAAACCCAGAAGTTTGGAAAAAAAATTGGGGGGCCTTAAAGATAGATTTACATGCACAAATGAATGAAATGAATGTGGCACTTACCCTTACTGAAGACTGATGTTGCTGGATGGAAGAGAGATAGGAGGGAGAGGGTAGACTCTAATTTTTGGAAGGGAATCCTCCATAAGGACTCTAGGTACCAAGTCCTCATCTGGGGTCACTTCCCTTCTTTGTCTTTTAATCCCACTAGGACCAGCTTGAGAGTCACTGCACACCTGTGGCACTAAATATCTCTCCAGAGAGCTCTGTGTCTGGCGGCTCTTTAAAATGTCCCTAAAATGGGACATGGAATTGTCATTGTAAAAGTAGCCAGCATGGATTGCAACATCTTTGTCAGGGTGATGTTCCTCCACAAATGATTGCACCCTACTCCACATTGCACAAATCTCCTTAATCTCTGAAGAAGGCACCTTACATCTCTCTTCCTCCACTGAAGCAATTTCCTCAGATCTGTTTTGTTGTTGTTGCAGCTCAAGCTCTTGCAGCTCTTCAGTGGTTAGATCTTCATTGTGGTCCTCAACCAACTCTTCCACATCCTCTCCATTCACATCCAACCCCATGGAAGTCCCCAATTCCACAATATTTTCCACAACTTCCATAGGCTCCTCAGGGTTAGCTTCAAACCCTTCAAAATCCCTATCTGGGACACAATCTGGCCACAACTTTCTCCAAGCAGAGTTCATCGTCCTGGAGGTCACTCCACGAAATACACGAAATACACGAAAACAGAGATACACGAAAACCGAGGGACCACTGTATATCCCGTGGGCTTACAACAGGAAGTGATAGTGAAAATGAAGACGATAGTGTTGCAACTGGAATGAGAAATGTGCATGCAACTGATACTGGTAGTGGTGGTGGTGGTGCCAGGCGCGAGGCACCAGCAGTGGACCATGCTGGCACCGACGCCGCTGAGTCAGCTCAGCGGCCATCCTCATCCACCCACCAACCCCCACAACCACAACCTCCACTTCCACAACCCCCACAACCACCTGTAAATATCCAGTGCCCACCAGCAGACCGCACCTGGGATTGGCAGGACGCTGACAATTTTATTCCCAATCCCCATCAGTTTGATGAAAGTCCAAGTGGAATACGCCCATCTTGTCCACTTGGGAACAATGCCAGTGAACTGGAATGTTTCGAGTTATTCTTTGACGATCCCCTGATAGAAATTATTGTCAGGGAAAGCAACAGATACTACGAGTACACCATGGCAAACACAATACTTTCACCAACATCACGCCTCAACAGGTGGAAAGAGGCAACTGTGGCTGAGATGTACTTGTTCTTTGCCACAATAATGCTTATGCCACATGTTTATAAGCACTGTGTCAAATCATACTGGTCGACAGACCGCCTGATTGCAACACCAGGTTTCAGTGATATAATATCAGTGAATTGATTTGTGCTACTGCTGAGGATGCTACACTTCTCAGACAAAACCAGGCCTGACAGAAACGACAGGTTATATAAGATTAGGAATGTGTTTCTGTATCTGAAAGAGAAATTCTGGGTATCTCTGGTGATGTGGTTAGAACAATGATGGAACCATATCTTGGCAAGGGGCATATATTATATACTGATAACTGGTACACAAGCCCCTCCCTCAGTGATTTTTTGCGAGTGAACTTGACAGATGTGTGTGGTACAGTGCGTGTAAATCGTAAGCATATGCCTAGGTTCAATGCTGGCACTCGTAGAGGTGAGGTGCAAGCGTTTGCTGCCAATGACATCATGGCATTTCGGTGGCATGACAAACGAGATGTCACACCGTTGTCATCAATTCACCCTAACAAAATGACAGACACTGGCAGGGTGCATAGAGAGACCAATGAACCCATTCTAAAACCTGCAGCTGTGATGGATTACACGCTCAATATGTGCTTAGTGGACAAATGTGACATGCAAATTGGGTTTGCTGATTGTGTTCACAAGAGTTACAAGTGGTACATAAAACTCTTTTTTTCACATTCTGGACATTACCATGCTCATTGCTTATAATATTTATAAGTTGAAGACCACAAACAAACCACCATATGGCGAATTTTGTTTGTCTGTCATCAGACAAATAATATTCAAGTACCAAGGAGCAACACCTGCAATAGAAACCCGCCCAACACCAGGTTATCAACACCTACCTTCTCGTCTGAGGCTTGGTGGTGAACACTTCCTAACAAAACTGCCTGCTACTGCTTTCATGAAAAAGGCTAAGAGGAGGTGTTTTGTCTGTGCACATACAAAAAAATGCCCACAACAACGCAAAGACACTTGTTTTGTGTGTGGAATGTAAAACACCACTGTGCATGGAACCATGTTTCAGAGACTTCCACAGGCTGCAGAACTACTAGAAACATGTCCAGTGACTATATATATGTATATACATGATTGAACAATGAAAATAAACAATATTTGTTATTGTGAATAACTGTAAATAAGTTGTGTAAACAAAATAGTGATAAGAAAATTTATGTAATGATTGTGAAATACTTAGCGAGTGAATATTTGAAAAACAACACTTATACTGGTCTCACAGGCCATAAAAGTTATTTGGAGGAAAAAAAAAATATTAGAAAACAACTTCAAGAAAGAAAAAAGAAAATTACCGGCCAACCGGCAGTTACCGATGTTGCCGGCACCAGTTCATTTTTCGTCAACTTCAATCCTCCATATTTCGGTGAGTATTGATCGCAAAAATGTAATTTTTAGCCTATTAGATTTAGAAAAAAAAAACTATCATTTCATAAGATTTTTTTTTTTTTTTTAAATTTGTGGACCCTGAGAACGAGTTTCAGAGAGACCCCTTGGACCCCCAAAGGGTTAACCAAGTTGAGCTCAATGACTTGGTGAGAGACCTTAACCTTCCAAAAGAAAGTGCACAGTTAATTGGCTCTAGACTGAAGGAACACAGGCTTCTAGTTCCTGAAACAACATTCGCTTGGTACCATCATCGTGAAGCGGAATTCACTCAGTTCTTTGACAAAGAGTAATCTTTAGTTTTCTGTTCAAATATTTCTGGCCTTATTGAACACATGGGGCTGTCAGATGAATGGAGACTCTTCATTGATTCATTGATTCCTCTAAAAGAAGTTTAAAGGCTGTACTTCTTTACAATGGCAACACAGCTGCATCTGTGCCAATTGGCCAGTGTCCAAATGTCAGAAACTTACACAAAAATGAAGGCACTAATATCTGCAATCAAGTACTACCAGAATCACAATTTTCTCATTTGTGGTGATTTAAAAGTTATTGCTTTCCTACTAGGTCTTCAAGGCGGATACACCAAGTATCCCTGTTTTCTGTGTCTTTGGGATAATAGGGCAGACAGCCAGCACTATGAACAAAAAGACTGGCCACCAAGTACCAGCTTCTTACCCGGAAATCACAACGAGAAAACTGTGCCACTAGTTGACCCCAAGAAAATTCTGCTGCCACCACTCCACAGCACTTTATTCATTGGAACCATGGCTAGGGCTAAAAGTAAGCAGGTTACAACAAAAAGAAACTTATATGACTTATGGAGTAAGTAGCACCACCAAACAGTAGCAGCAGGTAGGTGTGGCGACCCTGGAATTTTGAAATTATGCTAGCAGAAATTAGTGCCGAATAACTGATGGAACCGGATGACTGATTGCCGGATTTGTGATGGCAGACCTGTATTATTATTATTATTATTATTATTATTATTATTATTATTATTATTATTATCTTCACAAAATGTGCTCAACCAATTTGGGTCACAAAGTGCTAATAGGCTGAGGGGAGCTTTCAGAATGGAACTGCTTTCAAGTACCTGGAGTCAAAGTTTCCTCATATAAGTGAAAGCAAGCTAAAGGCAGGAATCTTTGTTGGCCCTCAGATTTGGGAATTGATGAAGGACAAGCATTTTGATGAAGCATTAGCAGGTGTCGAGGTGAATGACTGGTTTTCATTCAAGCAGATTGTCCACAACTTCCTGGGAAACAGGCGCTCCCCCGAATATGAAAAATTGATCCAAGACCTGATTTCAAGTTTCCAACAACTTGGGTCTAGAATGAGTGTGAACATGCACTTTTTGCACTCACATCTTGACTATTTTCCCAACAATTGTGGGGACTACAGTGAGGAACAAGGAGAGCGGTTCCATCAGGATATTTGCACCATGGAAACTCGATACCAGGGCAAATGGAATGTCAGCATGATGGCGGATTACTGCACAGCACAAGCGAAAACGAAAGCGGTCCTCCTTCCTTTGATTCAATATTTAGGCTAACCATTAAGAGCATATTTTTTTAATAAAATTATTTGATTTGATTCATGTTGATTTGGAATTCATATATTCTTAAATTTTTTTTTAAATTTTAATGAAGTAACAATTTATTAAAAAATTCACATTTTTTATTAACATTAATTTGTATTTTATTCAAAATCCTAATGTGATAGAGCAAAATGGATTAGATATTTACAATCAGCAGCCCAAAAACATGCAAGATCGCACCCATGAAAAAAAATAAAAATTAAAAACATTCCAAATGCAGACTATGTAGAGAAAATAGCTTTTTTGTTTCAGTTTTATGGTGCATTACGAGTGTATATCACAGTTAGCTCTGTGCTACATTCCATTTTCTCTAATATATGCCCCCAAGACAGGGATAGGAGGATGGTACTTGCATCCCATATCCTCTTCATACCTCCGTCGAACCACTCGGTATTATGCCAAATATTATTAATTCTGGAGTATTTAACATGTTTTTGTTATTTATATTGTTTATTATGTCATATTAGATCAATTGTGATAGGTAAATAAGCTGTAGTATTGATATTAGCATAATAATAAAGCATATTCCCCTGCATCACACGATTGAGCTCATGGCAACAGACAGTGGTTTCAAAGCCACCTTATCTTTTATGGACAACGTACGTACTGTGTATGTACTTTACACAATGAGAAGCATTTCTTTTATTCGTTGGAACCATGGCTATGGCTAAAAGTAAGCAGGTTATAACAAAAAGAAACTGAAATGACTTATGGAGCAAGTAGCGCCACCAAACAGTAGCAGCAGGTTGGTGTGGCGACCCTGGAAATTTGAAATTATGCTAGCAGAAATTAGTGCCGAATAACTGATGGAAACGGATGACTGATTGCCAGATTTGTGATGGCCAACCTGTATTATTATTATCTTCACAAAATGTGCTCAATCAATTTGGGTCACAAAGTGCTAATAGTCTGAGGGGAGCTTTCAGATAAGGAAAGTAGTACAACAGATGAACTTACATGCCAACAAGGAAAGCTAGTGTTGGTGTAATAAATTCATTTCAATCAAAAAAGTCATAGTGTGCGTATGTTATGGAAGGAAAGCAGGTAACATGAGAGCGCTCGTCCAGGCACTGAGAAACAAACTGATAATGAATCTTGTATGTTTGTTGGTAAATGAATCTCATGTGTTCTTTGATAAATGAATCTTATGTGTTCATTGGTAAATGAATCTTATATATTTATAGGTAAGTAAATCTTAAGTGTTCATTGGTAAAACTTGAACCATTAGTACAGAAACTAGAATGTAGAATTAGTTTTGTTATGACCTGGGCTGAGTGCAGTGTTGAACAACCAAATACAGTGGTACCTCGGTTAACGATGGTCCCCAAACATGCCCTTTTATGTAAGTTTATTTTTTTAAATGCTTTTGTAAGTGTATTTTTGGGGGTCTAAAAGGACTAGTCTATTTTACATTATTCCTTATGGGGATAAATTCGTTTGGTAATGGCACTTGAACAGCATTCTGGAACGAAAAAATATCGTTAACCGAGGTACCACTGTATGTATGATTACTTTCCAAGAATTGAAGTTAAAGTAATTATGTTTAGAGAACTCTATTGCTAAGCACAAAACATTATGTGGTCCTGCAGGCATGCACAGAGAACACTACATGATCTTGCAAGCAAACATGTAGAACATTACATGATCCTGCAAGCATGTAGGACATTACATGCCTGCAGGCAAAGTTATTTTATGACTAAATGAAGATATAAAACAAAAAGCCTATCTTCAAGACCAGCATCACAGGTTTAACAATTTCACTGTTGGTGATACTATATAGGTACGGCTTACAACCCAGTGTCGGTGACGTATTAATATCCCAAAATTCTAGCGGCTTCAAATCTAGCGGGAGAAAGCTGGTAGACCTACATCTGAGAGAATGGGTCTGCGTGATCAGTGTGCTCAGTATAAAAAAAATCCTGCAGCACGCAGTGCTTAACCCTTTGACTGTCGCAACCCCCAATCCTAGTGTGTCTCAGTGTCGCAAAATATTAAAAAAAAAAAATTATTTATATTTATTATTTATACAATTATTACAATAATGCAGTAGTCTGCATAATTGTAAATCTTCTATTTTTTGTGAATAAAAATTCAAAATGGAAAGCAAGAGTAATATAAGAGGGGCCTGAAGACGTGACTAATGAACAGAGAAAATGTTATTTTAGTGCCAGGAATGTCTGCATTGTTTATTCTGGACCCTATTTTGAAATTGGCATCTTTTGAAATTTGTGTGAAATTGGCCAAATTGCTAATTTCTGGCCACTTTATTGGGTAGTTGAAATCGGTAAATGGGAGGTTTCTTGTACACAATCGATAAAACAAATGGAGTTCTAAAGAAATATCTATGAATTTGGTCGACTGGAACAATGGAATTGGCTAAAAATAGGGCTCAAACTGAGCAAAATCACCAATGCATATATATCGCCGAGACCGCTAACTTTGCGAGAGCGTAATTCCATAAAATTTTGGACTTTTGGTGCCATTACCACCGGAAAAAAATTCTCTATCATTTCATAAGAAAAAATATTTTTTCTTTTTAAACTCTTCGACACCGTGAGCAAGTTTGTGAGCAGGGGTCTCAACAGTGAAAGGGTTAACCCTTTCAGGGTTATTGATGTACTAGTACGGCTTACGCCCTGGGGTTATTGACGTACTAGTACGCCTAAATTCTAACACCCTCAAATTAAGTAGAAACAGGCTGTTAGGCCTAGATGTGATAGAATGGGTCTGTGCAGTCAGTGTGCGCAGTATAAAAAAATTCCTGCACCACACAGTGCATAATGAGGAAAAAAAAACTCTGACCGTGTTTTTGGTTTAAAACAGCGACTTTGCAGTCTATTTTCGTATGGTATTTATTGATGTATTCTCGTTTTCTTGGTCTCATTTGATAGAATGGAAGATATATTACAGAAATAGAGATGATTTTGATTGGTTTGACAATGACAAGTACCTTGAAATTGAGCTCAAAGTAGCGAAAATGTTCGATTTTTGACGATGTTCAAGAGTAAACAAATCACACCATGCGTCCAATACACATCAACTGGCGAGTCTAATATTCATGCACAAGTGCTACAATATTATTTATACCAATTTTACAATGATGCAGTTGTATACATAACAGTAAATCTTCTATTTTTTTGTGAGAATAAAAATTCAAAATGAAAAGCAAAAGTAATGTAAGAGGGGCCTGGAAACGTGACTAATGAACAGAGAAGACGTTATTTTAGTGCCAGGAATGTCTGCCTTGTTTATTCTGGACCCTATTTTGAAATTGGCATCGTTTGAAATTTGTGTGAAATTGGCCAAATTGCCATTTTCTGACCACTATTTTGGGTAGTTGTAATTGATAAATAGGCGGTTTCTTGTACTCAATCGATAGAAGAAATGGAGTTCTAGCGAAATAGCTATAATTTTAGTTGACTGAAACATTGGAATTTGCCGAAAATAGGGATCAAAGTGGGCAAAATCGCCGATGCGTGTCATGGCTACCGCTAAATTCGCGAAAGCATAATTCCATTAGTTTTCGATCAAATTTCATAATTTTTGTGGCGTTATGATCGTAAAAAGATTCTCTATCATTTCATAAGAAATTTTTTTTTTTTTTTTTTAAATTCTTGGACCCTGAGAACGAGTTTCGGAGACCCCCCTTGGACCCTGAAAGGGGTTAAGCATCACCACATTAACTGTGAGTTAAAAACATGTCGAAAAGTTATCAGACAGCAGATCACTGTACTACAGCAGAGCACTGCACTAACCACGTGTTGTTGGATTATCTTCACAGAACAATTAAAAAATAAACAATTCCATAATGCATTTGAGACTAAAGATTTGTCAAATATGTTACCCTTAAAACACTTTTTTTTTTTTGTAGCAATAACATATCAGCACCTGTATTTAAATCTAGGACGTTAAATGCTTTCAATGCATGACCTGAGACCATTTTCAAGGGTTTGTCTACCTTTAATGCCAGACTTCTTGACTCCCAGATCAACCAGGCTCTTTTTGCCACTAACCCACTTAGCCATCAAAACCTGACCAATCTTGCATGTTTTGCTGCTTATGGCTCAGTTTCCTCTTAAAAACTTTCATTTTTGTTCAAGAAATATTCCTATGTGCTGGCAGCAGGATGAAGAGTCTTGAACAATGAATTTTGACACAGTGTACCCTAATTGTGACCATGATGCTTCTGCTTTCCACTGGTTGTATTCTACACTTCCTCCTGTACATCTCACTTCAGTAAGAGGTTATGGTAATGGTAGTGTTCAGATTGGGAGTCTGATCATCAAATACTTTCCATGCGCAGTACTGTATAAATTTATTAAAATATCTGTCAATGATTGCAGATTTCATTACCCCCATTCTGAATAAAAGACTTAAAATTCTTAAATTGTGGAAACTCATTGCTAGCAATATTTGATTAAGCAAAAATTACACTGAAAAGCATCTTGAAAAAAGTTTTTATTCCAATGCCCATTTTCTTGGCTTGACACATGAACACTAAAATGAAAACTAACCATAAAATTTTCTTCAAGAAAAAAAAGCTGCGATAAAGGCAACTAAATCGATTCAGTAGAAGAATGAAAAGGAGAAGTCAGTCTTTGTTTATGGGCTCCAGGAAGTTGAAGGGGAAACTTACGAAGCAAAAAGGCCAGGGGAGAAAAAAGCGATTGAAATGTTCTCACTGCCATTCCTCTGCCCAAAAACTTTTCTGTCTGGTAATTCTTTTTTTATGAATGTCACTATTACTCACATTAGTTATAGGCAACCCTCAAGAATTTGCAGGTTCAGCAGTAAATTAACCCTTTCAGGGTTTTTGCTGCACCAGTATGGCTTACGCACCAGGGTTATTGACGTACTAGTACGCCTAATTTCTAGCGCCTTCAAATCAAGTGGAAACAGGCTGGTAGGCCTAGATGTGAGAGAATGGGTCTGTGCGGTCAGTGTGCGCAGTATAAAAAAAAATCCTGCACCACACAGTGCATGAGGAAAAAAAAAAACTCCATGTTTTTGGTTTAAAAAAGCAACTTTGCAGTCTATTTTCGTATGGTATTTATGGTTCTATTCTCCTTTTCTTGGTCTCATTTGATAGAATGGAAGATATATTACAGAAATAGAGATAATTTTGATTGGTTTCACAATGATAAGTACCTTGAAACTGAGCGCAAAGTAGCAAAAATGTTTGATTTTTGCCGATGTTCAAGAATAAACAAATCACGCAATGCGTCCAATACACATCAACTGGAGAGTCTAATATTCTTGCACAAGTGCGCTGATATTATTTATACCGTTTTTACAATGATGCAGTAGTATACATAACAGAAAATCTATTTTTTGTGAGAATAAAAATTCAAAATAGAAAGCAAAAGTAATGTAAGAGGGGCCTGGAGACGTGATTAATGAACAGATAAAATGTTATTTTAGTGCCAGGAATGTCTGTCTCGTTTATTCTGGACCCTATTTTGAAATTGGCCAAATTGCCAATTTCTGACCACTCTATTGGGTAGTTGAAATCAGTAAATTGGTGGTTTCTTGTACTCAATTGACATAACAAATGGAATTCTAGCGAAATAGCTATAATTTTAGTAGACTGAAACATTGGAATTGACCGAAAATAGGGCTCAAAGTGGGCGAAATCGCCGACGCGTAAATATCGTCGATACCGCTAACTTTGCGAGAGCATAATTCCATTAGTTTTCCATCAATTTTTATAATTTTGGTGTCATTATGACCGGAAAAAGATGAGTTTGGGAGGCCTCTCGACCCTTAAAGGGTTAACATTGCTTTGAGATGTTCCCAATAGCTGATACACACAGATGCAAATTACTGTTCTGTACTTCTCATTACAAAGAGTGGTCATCCAAGCATGTTCAAGAGTAGAAACACTTTCCAGTTCATTACTGATCTAACAAGTGGGTTTGAATTACAAAAGAACTTACAGGAAACCAGTGCTCATTGAACAAAATTCTCACTGCCTGCAAGGGCACAGCTTTTTTTTTTTCTTTTTGGAGGGGGGGAGTGGGGAATAATTTTGGTACATACTTGTGCTGCACATCTCTACTTCCTAGAACCAACCCACATATTAACAAACAAACAAAACTGAAATGTAAACATACTATCATCAAATATCAAGTGACTGGGGGTCCCAAAACATTCAAGGAAGTCACTATTAAATGTGCAACTGTACACACAGCAGAAGCCTGAGAAACTGTCAATACTGCAAGAGTGTTTTCCAAGGACGATACAGGTGCAACAAATCTATCGAAAATTTTTGAGCAAGGGACAACCCTTAAGGGGCAGTAACACCTGTCTCCGAGCGTCAATTTTTTTTTTCTGTTCGTCAAATTTCTTTCATTTTTTTTTTACACATAGAAGTGTTCACTCAGTATGTTTTAAAAAATATTCAATAAGATAGTCCAAACAACAACTGAAAAAAAAAAATATTTACTGAAAATCTCATGTCAGGACGTTTGGCAGGATCCCGATCCTATATGTCACTACGTAAGGTTGTTTTGAGACTTGGTACCGAAAGAACAATGCTAATACGATTTTTTGACGATGTACTTTCCTGTAAACATCTTATCTTTATTCCACAAAAAAATAAAGCATGTAACTGTTTGAATGTTGAAAAAAAATATGCCCTTTAATCCCAAATAAATCCCAAAATATTTGGAATATTTACAAAAGAGCGTTCTTAAAAATAAGAACAATCATATTTTTACCATTCCTGTGAATATTATTTCATTTAATCAAACAGTAAAAACTCCACAAAGTAAAATAAGTCAATAACTTACTTCCAAGATATTCGCCTGGAAAGTGCCTGGAGCGGCGCCGGCCACCCGCCTCGGGAATTTTTTTTTTTTTCGAAAAAAATCACTTGTGTTTCAATGTTTTCTTTGTAAAACTAATGTTTTAGTGTAGTTAGCCTCTACACCGTTTTCTCTTACTCACAGGCCAAAGAAAATGTTATGGGAAGGGGAATCATTTTTATACTCATATTGCTGATAGAGACCGCACTATATTAGAGCTCATTTTTATTCATGCTGGAGCATATAACATGTTTATATGTTATTTATAGTGTTTATTATTTCATATTAGATCAATTGTGATAGATAAATAAGCCGTAGAATTGATATTAGCATAATAATGAAATAATATATGGTGCTCTCAGAGTGGGAATTCTGCTGACGTCAGCAAATATTCCCAGATCGTTCCTGATTGGCTGGTAGACTACGTATAAGCTCCGCCCACTCTCATATGATGCCAAATCGTAAATTACACCATTAGAATAATTAATACACGAAACAGTAAAGAAAAAAAATGGAAAAAAATTCTAAAAATATACGGGCTGAGAGCAGGCGAGCTGCGCACATCGCCGTCACCATACATGATATAAATGACTATAATTCCTTGTAGAAACGCCGTATTACATTGAGTCTTGTACCATTGTATAGCCAGAGAGTTAAGCTATTTTTCTATAAGATTAACTCAATTTTCATAATTTTTCAATTTTTTTTTATTCGCGCTCGGAGACAGGTGTTACTGCCCCTTAAAAATTGGATAGAATATTGCACATTGAACTGCATAACATCTCTTCTGATAGTGCTAATAAGATTGCAAATCATGTATACCTGGAGAGGGTTCCGAGGGTCAACACCCCCGCGGCCCGGTCTGTGGCCAGGCCTCAAAAATTACAAAACCCAGGTAAAATAGTTTTGTAGGTAATAAACAACATAAATGCCAATGTAATATACATAGACCTTTAAAACATGTGATCATGTTGTATTATTTTATTAACATATTGGCCGTTTCCCACCAAGGTAGGGTGGGAAACGGCCATCACCGTCTTGCCGGAGATGCGCTTACACTACAGTTAAGAAACTGCAACATTAACACCCACCCCTATTTTGAAATTGGCATCTTTTGAAATTTGTGTGGAATTGGCCAAATTGCCAATTTCTGACCACTTTATTGAGTAGTTGAAATCGGTTAACCCTTTGACTGTCACAAGCCCCAATCCTGAGTGCTCTCCTATTGCTGCAAAATATTCGAAAAAAACTAAATTATTTTTTCTTATCAAAATGTTATGATTATTTTTATCCTAAATTTTTTTTTTTTGAGATCAATACTTACTGAGATATGGAGGCATAAAGTTAGCAGAAAATGAGCCGCGTATGGCAACAGCGCCGCCGCTCACTGGTACACTTATATTTACTCTCATTCGAAGGTTTCTTGTACAGTGGACCCTCGGTTAACGAACACCCCGGAAATCGTACAATTATGTAAGTATAATATTGTAAGTGCATGTGGAAGTGTATTTTTGGGGGTCTGAAATAGTCTAACCTACGTGACATTATTTCTTAAGGAAGTAAATTCGCTCGGTAATGGCACTTGAGCAGGCTTCTGGGATGAAGTTTTTTCGTTAACCGAGGGTCCACTGTATTTTCCAATATTTTTTTTTTTCCAAGTAACTTATGTGGCCTGTGAGACCAAAGTAAGGTGCTGTGTACATATATACACTCGTTGTATGCAACACAATAACTGCACAAACATTATTATCATTATATTGTTTACAGAACTTGTTTTCAAACCAACAATGCAAAAATTTTTTATTACTATTGTTCTATAATATATATATATATATATATATATATATATATATATATATATATATATATATATATATATATATATATATATGTCGTGCCGATTAGGTAAAACTGGTCAATTAGCAAGAACTCGTCTAAAATTAAGTCCTTTCTAAAATTTGCTCTTATACGTTTAAAGATATATTTTTTTCATTTATGTTAATGTAAGAATTTATAATTTTGTACCAAGAGAAACTTTGAAAACCTACCTAACCTTATTACAACAAGATCAATTTAATTTAGCCTAACCCAACTAAATATATTTTAGATACGTTAACATTAATTTAATAATAAACAAACACAATGAAATATATTTTTCGTTATGTTCAGAATGATTTTGGCGAAATTATTGCATACACAAATTTTCACTTGTCTTATATGGCAAGGTGAGCATTGCTATTTAAGCCAAAATCGCAAGTTTTA
>WNWK01006860.1:97500-100615 GCA_009830355.1 Cherax destructor
ACCCCCAAATTACACTTACATAACTGTTCGAGTTGGGAGTTGCTCGTAAGTCGAGGTACAACTGTACAGTCATCCCTTGGTTTTTGATTGTCTCAGTTTTTGCCGATTTTGGTTTTCGCTCACTTTTTTCGTGGAAAAATTGTCTCAGTTTTCGCCGATGGTACGGAATCTGTACACCAGTGCCGCGCACATACAAAGGCCGTAGGCCCGCCACCCACGCACATTGTCACGCAGTCTAGCATTGTTTATGCTTGAGTGAACATCACCCCAGGAGTTCATACAAAACATTTATTAACAATTCATTGTTTTTGCCCCTTGATTATTGTGTGTGACTACTAAATAAGCTACCACGGGCCCAAAGAAAGCTCCTAGTGCCAGTTCTTTGGTAAAGAAAGTGAGTAGACAGGATGTGGAAGAGTTGGTGGAGGACCACAATGCAGATCTAACCACTGAAGAGCTGCAAGAGCTTGAGCTGCAACACCATCAAACCACAACTCAGGAAATTGCTTCAGTGGAGGAAGAGAGATGTAAGGTGCCTTCTTCAGAGATTAAGGAGATTTGTGGAATGTGGAGTAGGGTGCATTCATTTGTGGAGGAACATCACCCTGACAAAGATGTTGCAATCCGTCTCATCAACATGTTCAATGACAATCTCTTTTCCCATTTTAGGGACATTTTAAAGAGCTGCCAGACACAGAGCTCTCTGGACAGATATTTAGTGCCACAGGTGTGCAGTGACTCTCAAGCTGGTCCTAGTGGGATTAAAAGACAGTGTCACATAGAGTTCATTCATTTGTGCATGTAAATCTATCTTTAAGGCCCCCCAAAAAAAAATTTCCAAACTTCTGGGTTTCTGGAACGGATTAATTGAATTTCCATTATTTCTTATGGGGAAAATAGTTTTGGTTTTCGCCGATTTTGGTTTTAGTTGATCCATCTGGAACGGATTAAACACGAAAACCAAGGGATGACTGACTCTGTGTGTGTGTGTGTGTGTGTGTGTGTGTGTGTGTGTGTGTGTGTGTACTCACCTAGTTGTGGTTGCAGGGGTCGAGACATAGCTCCTGGCCCCGCCTCTTCACTGGCCGCTACTGGGTCACTCTCCCTGCGCCATGAGCTTTATCATACCTCTTCTTAAAGCTGTGTATGGAACCTGCCTCCACTACATCGCTTCCCAAGCTATTCCACTTCCCGACTACTCTGTGACTAAAGAAATACTTCCTAACATCCCTGTGATTCATCTGAGTCTTCAACTTCCAACTGTGTCCCCTTGTTGCTGTGTCCCATCTTTGGAACATTCTGTCTCTGTCAACCTTGTCAATTCCTCTCAGTATTTTATATGTCGTTATCATGTCCCCCCTCTCTCCCGTGTGTGTGTGTGTGTGTGTGTGTGTGTGTGTGTGTGTGTGTGTGTGTGTGTATGTGTGTGTGTGTGTGTGTGTGTGTGTGTGTGTGTGTGTGTGTGTGTGTGTGTGTTAGTTACCATTTGTCCTAGGCACATGTCGATTGACACTAGGCCTGTTGTATATATGGTGTGTGTGTGTGTGTGTGGAACACTTGAAATGTTTCGGCCCCGCCAGTGAACTGGGCCCTCCATGCGTGAAGCAAGAGCGCTAGCCATCATGCCATGGATCTGTAGTTTAGTGGTGTTGGTGTGTATGTGTGTTGGTGTGTGTGTGTTGGTGTTGGTTGTGTTGTGTTGGTGGTGTGTGTTTTGGTGGTGTGTGTTTTGGGGGTGTGTGTGTGTGTTGGTGTGTGTGTTGTGATGTGTGTGTGTTTGGTGTGTGTGTGTTTGGTGTGTGTGTGTGTTGGTGTGTGTGTGTGGTGGTGTGTGTGGGGTGGTGTGTGTGTGGTGGTGTGTGTGTGGTGGTGTGTGTGTGGTGGTGTGTGTGGTGGTGTGTGTGGTGTGTGTGTGTGTGTGTGTGTGTGTAGTGTGTGTGTGAGTGTGTGTGTGTGTGTGTGTGTGTGTGTGTGTGTGTGTGTGGAGTGTGTGTGTGTGTGTAGTGTGTGTGTGTGGAGTGTGGGGTGTAGTGTGTGTGTGGGTGTGGGGGAGTGTGTGGGGGTGGAGTGTGGTGGGGTGGGGTGGAGTGTGTGTGTGTGTGTGTGTGTGTGTGTGTGTAGTGTGGGGTGTAGTTGTGTGTAGTGGGTGTAGTGGTGTGGAGGTTGGTGGTGTGTGGGGGGTGGTGTGGTGTGGAGGTGGTGGTGGGAGGTGTGTGTGGGGGTGGAGTGTGTGGGGGGGAGGTGGGGGGTGGAGGGGGGGTGGAGTGTGTGGGGGTGGGTGTGTGGGGTGGGTGTGTGTGTGTGTGTGTGTGTATATATATATATATATATATATATATATATATATATATATATATATATATATATATATATATACACAGTGGTACCCTGATTACATGGTCCCCAAAATCGCCCTTTATGTAAGTTTATTTTTAAATGCTTTTGTAAGTATATTTTTGGGGTGTAAAAGGACTAGTCTATTTTACATTATTCCTTATGGGGATAAATTGTTTGGTAATGGCATGAACAGCATTCCCCGAACGAAAAATATCGTAACTCGAGGTACCACTGTATATATATCGTGACTACTCACAATGTGAGTAGTCACGAAAGCTTGGAATTCCTCTATTTTTCATAGTGGTTGTCTTGCATATTTTGATATCACCTGTTTACTGTGATCTTTTGCATATATATATATATATATATATACAGTGGACCCTCGCCATTCGAATTTAATGCCTTCAGGAGCTTGTTCTTAACGTGAAATGTTCGAAAGGCGATTTAATTTCCCATAGAAATAATGGAAATACAATTAATCCGTTCCAGAAATCCAAAAATATATAAAAATAATATATTTTAATAAAATTAAGCTTCTACATAGACAAAAACATTAAATACTACAGTGCTGTACTACTAAAAGTATTAGTAAATAAATGCAAGTCTTTTTACTTACCATTATTGAAGATTGTTGATGGCATATGGAAGAGAGGGAGGAGGAGTGAGGGAGGGAGGGAGGGGTTAGTGTTTGGAAGGGAATCCCTTCCAGTAGGACTTCAGGTACCAAAGCCCTATCTGGGGTTACTTCTTTCTTTGTCTTTTAATCCTACTAGGACCA
>WNWK01006861.1:0-22500 GCA_009830355.1 Cherax destructor
TTGTTTATTTGGATTTTAGTAAGGCTTTTGATAGAGTACCACATCAGAGACTGTTAAAGAAAGTGGCTGCTCACGGCATTGGAGGAAAAGTGTTTTCATGGATCGAGTCATGGCTCACCAATAGGAAGCAGAGGGTGTGCATTAATGGGGTTAAATCTGAGTGATCTGTAACAAGTGGCGTTCCACAGGGATCGGTTTTAGCCTCGTTGTTGTTTATAATATATATAAATGACCTTGACGAGGGAATTACTAGTGATATGAGCAAATTCGCTGATGACACGAAGATAGGTAGGATAATCGATTCAGACGTAGATGTCACGGAACTTCAGGAGGATTTAGACAAACTCAATTCCTGGTCAGAAAAGTGGCAGATGCAGTTCAATGTAGATAAATGCAAGGTTCTGAAGCTCGGGAGTGTCCATAACCCAAGCACTTATAAGTTAAATAACGAAACTTAGCCATACAGATTGCGAGAAGGACTTGGGGGTGATGGTAAGCAGCAACCTTAAACCAAGACAGCAATGCCTAAGCGTACGTAATAAGGCAAATAGATTACTGGGATTTATATCAAGAAGTGTTAGCAACAGAAGTCCAGAGGTTATATTACAGCTTTATACATCATTAGTAAGGCCTCACCTAGATTACGCAGCTCAGTTTTGGTCTCCATATTACAGAATGGACATAAATTCGTTAGAAAACATTCAGCGTAGAATGACTAAATTAATACATAGCATTAGAAATCTTCCTTACGAAGAAAGATTGAAGACCCTAAAATTACATTCACTTGTAAGACGTAGAATGAGGGGAGACATGATCGAGGTATACAAGTGGAAAATGGGTATTAACAAAGGGGATATAAATAAGGTCTTGAGGATATCTTCCAAGAGAGAACCCGCAATAATGGATTCAAGTTAGATAAGTTTAGATTTAGAAAGGATATAGGAAAGTATTGGTTTGGAAATAGGGTAGTTGATGAGTGGAACAGTCTGCCTAGTAGGGTTATTGAAGCTAGGACCTTGGGTAGTTTCAAATTTAGGTTGGATAAATTCATGAGTGAGAGGGGTTGGATTTGAGTGGGACTCGCGCATGAGTGGGTAGAATTGTCAAAGCTTATTTCTTGGGTAGCATTGAAAATTTGGTTGAGCAAATATTCTGTTAGTGGGACGGATTGTGAAGGACCTGCCTAGTATGGGCCAACAGGCCTGCTGCAGTGCTCCTCCTTTCTTATGTTCTTATGTTCTTATGTTCTTGTAAGACGTAGAATGAGGGGAGACATGATCGAGGTATACAAGTGGAAAATGGGTATTAACAAAGGGGATATAAATAAGGTCTTGAGGATATCTCTCCAAGAGAGAACCCGCAATAATGGATTCAAGTTAGATAAGTTTAGATTTAGAAAGGATATAGGAAAGTATTGGTTTGGAAATAGGGTAGTTGATGAATGGAACAGTCTGCCTAGTAGGGTTATTGAAGCAAGGACCTTGGGTAGTTTTAAATTTAGGTTGGATAAATTCATGAGTGAAAGGGTTGGATTTGAGTGGAATTGCACATGAGTAAATAAAATTATCAAAGCTTATTTTTGGGTAGCATTGAAAATTAGGTTGAACAAATATTCGGTTGGTGGGATGGAATGTGAAGGACCTGCCTAGAATGGGCCAACAGGCCTGCTGCAGTGTTCCTCCTTTCTTATGTTATGTTCTTAAGTCCAGCGGTTATATTACAGCTTTATATATCATTAGTAAGGCCTCACCTAGATTATGCAGCTCAGTTCTGGTCTCCATTTTACAGAATGGATATAAATTGTTAGAAAACATTCAGCGACGAATGACAAAGTTAATTCATAGCATTAGAAATCTTCCGTATGAAGAAAGATTGAAGACCCTTAAATTACATTCACTTGTAAGACGAAGAATGAGGGAGACATGATCGAGGTATATAAGTGGAAGATGGGTATTAATAAGGGGGATATAAATAAGGTCTTGAGGATATCTCTCCAAGAGAGAACCCGCAATAAGGGATTCAAATTGAAATAAATCGCCGGGTCCTGATGAGCTTTTTGCAAGGGTTCTTAAGGAATGCAAAATGGAACTCTGTGAACCAATATCTAACATTTTTAATTTATCTCTTCAAACAGGTGTAGTGTCTGATATGTGGAAGATGTTAAGTAAAGGACACAAATGCAACTAATGTGACATTTTATTGTGGCAACGTTTCGCTCTCCAGGAGCTTTTCGCCGTTACAAGCGTTACATGGACACAGTGGGCTATTATATACTCTCAAAGTGAGGTGAAATACTAGTGGTGGTCGAGGTAGTAGTGATATAAGTTCTAAGTTCTACGTAGAACTTAGCCATACAGATTGCGAGAAGGACTTGGGGGTGATGGTAAGCAGCATCCTTAAACCAAGACAGCAATGCCTAAGCGTACGTAATAAGGCAAATAGATTACTGGGATTTATATCAAGAAGTGTTAGCAACAGAAGTCCAGAGGTTATATTACATAAGAACATAAGAACATAAGAACATAAGAAAGGAGGAACACTGCAGCAGGCCTGTTGGCCCATACTAGGCAGGTCCTTCACAATCCATCCCACTAACAGAATAATTGCCCAACCTAATTTTCAATTCTACCCAAGAAATAAGCTTTGAAGATTCTATTAACTCAAGTGCGAGTCCCACTCAAATCCAACCCCTCTCACTCATGAATTTATCCAACCTAAATTTGAAACTACCCAAGGTCATAGCTTCAATGACCCTACTAGGCAGACTGTTCCACTCATCAACTACCCTATTTCCAAACCAATATTTTCCTATATCCTTTCTAAATCTAAACTTATCCAATTTGAATCCATTATTGCGGGTTCTCTCTTGGAGAAATATCCTCAAGACCTTATTTATATCCCCCTTATTAATACCCATCTTCCACTTATAAGAACTACAGCTTTATACATCATTAGTAAGGCCTCACCTAGATTACGCAGCTCAGTTCTGGTCTCCATATTACAGAATGGACATAAATTCGTTAGAAAACATTCAGCGTAGAATGACTAAATTAATACATAGCATTAGAAATCTTCCTTACGAAGAAAGAACATAAGAACATAAGAAAGGAGGAACACTGCAGCAGGCCTGTTGGCCCATACTAGGCAGGTCCTTCACAATCCATCCCACTAACAGAATATTTGCTCAACCCAATTTTCAAAGATACCCAAGAAATAAGCTTTGACAAAAATACCCAAGAAATAAGCCTAAAATTACATTCACTTGTGAGACGTAGAATGAGGGGAGACATGATCGAGGTATACAAGTGGAAAATGGGTATTAACAAAGGGGATATAAATAAGGTCTTGAGGATATCTCTCCAAGAGAGAACCCGCAATAATGGATTCAAGTTAGATAAGTTTAGATTTAGAAAGGATATAGGAAAGTATTGGTTTGGAAATAGGGTAGTTGATGAGTGGAACAGTCTGCCTAGTAGGGTTATTGAAGCTAGGACCTTGGGTAGTTTCAAATTTAGGTTGGATAAATTCATGAGTGAGAGGGGTTGGATTTGAGTGGGACTCTTATGTTCTTATGACTCGCGCATGAGTGGGTAGAATTGTCAAAGCTCATTTCTTGGGTAGCATTGAAAATTGGGTTGAGCAAATATTCTGTTAGTGGGACGGATTGTGAAGGACCTGCCTAGTATGGGCCAACAGGCCTGCTGCAGTGTTCCTCCTTTCTTATGTTCTTATGTTCTTAAGTTTAGATTTAGAAAGGATATAGGAAAATATTGGTTTGGAAATAGGGTAGTTGATGAGTGGAACAGTCTGCCTAGTAGGGTCATTGAAGCTAGGTCCTTGGGTAGTTTCAAATTTAGGTTGGATAAATTCATGAGTGAGAGGGGTTGGATTTGAGTGGGACTCGCACTTGAGTTAATAGAATCTTCAAAGCTTATTTCTTGGGTAGAATTGAAAATTAGGTTGGGCAATTATTCTGTTAGTGGGATGGATTGTGAAGGACCTGCCTAGTATGGGCCAACAGGCCTGCTGCAGTGTTCCTCCTTTCTTATGTTCTTATGTTCACTGTACCGGACACTGTACCGGATACTGTACCGGACACTGTACCGGACACTGTACTGGACACTGTACTGGACACTGTACCGGACACTGTACTCCTGTATCGGCCTGACGTACACGGTGTACACACGTGTGTGTACACACGGTGTACACACACTGTGTGTGTGTGTGTGTTTGTGTTCATGTTAATTAATGTGTGTTTGTGTTTGTACGTGCGTCTCTCTCCCATCCCCTAGCCCTCCCTCTCTCCGGGACCCCTCCCCAACCCCCTCAGGATGGACGCTATGGCTATCGGAAAGTCCGTCAATAATCTCACTGTAATGAAATCATTTCGGTATTTTTTTTTTTTTACCTTTTTGCTGGAAATTCCATTTGGCAGAGAATTTGTTGTATTACAAAAATTCTGACGTAATTACGCATTCGAAGCATTTTTTATTATTTAATCTTCTTTTCAGATGACGGATTTTGAGACAACTTTAGCCGTTTCGAAATTGTTCTAAAACTGTTTCACTGCTAAAATTAAAGTAAACTTGTAGCAAAGGATTATTATAGTTATATGAAGTCTCATACTTTGTTGATCGTTCAGCACGAGGCATAGTGGAGGCTCGATCCTCCGTCCTCTTAAGTCGCAGACGATGCAAAACCTTATAAGGAGACCTCAAAGAGAGGAAACCTGCAAGAGGTTACACGACCTGTTGGGATGAAGGGCTGTTTTAAGATTTAAAAAAAAGATAGTGGTTGTTGGAGATCAACCCCAGGACAAATAAAAAAAAATAACAATAGAGACCTATAACTCGTACAATAACGTAACAGTTTAAACTAACGACTCACAAAGAAAAGGCAGCAATAAAATGTTCAACTCACAGAAGAAGAAAAAAGGTGATGCCATTGGGTTTAAAGCCTATCGACTACACGAGGGTCACTAAGGCCGCATCATACTTCCTCTTCACCACTAGCCAAGAACACTTTAATTTCTGAAATAGCGATTAAAGTAAACTCTCAGCATGTATATACTGAGAGACATACACCTCTCAACGTATATACTGAGACATACACCTCTTAACGTATATACTGAGAGACATACACCTCTCAACGTATATACTGAGAGACATACACCTCTCAACGTATATACTGAGACATACACCTCTTAACGTATATACTGAGAGACATACACCTCTCAACGTATATTCTGAGAGACATACACCTCTCGACGTATATACTGAGACATACACCTCTCAACGAATATATCCTGGAAGGCCAGTAAATTTGGCCTCTTGTATATTCTTGTTGAGACTCCTTAATCAAATTATACTCATCATTGTGGCTACTTATTATATTGGTGTCACAGAAGAGACACAGTATTCCAAAAATAGTCATTACATAAAAAAAATATCACGTCCTTATCATGATGATTCAGCACAGTGGGTCTTATTTTTATTGAGCAGTCATTCACTCGCTGCCAGACAAACAAAAGAGTTTAATCTTCGTAATAAGCACCAGCAAAAATAGGGTGTACAGCTCAACTGATAAAGCAAATATTTTCTCGCTCTGGACCAGTCTATTGTTTCCTCCGTAGACCCCAGCAATACTCACGGGATTACCTACAAATTGATACATGCACATTTTCTAAAATCATTTCCAGGGAGGAAGCACTTCTGGCCTCCCTGCCCACTACCCTCTTTTTCCCCTGCCTTCTGCCGCGTTATCGTCAGGACGACCAGACCTAAAACGACCGATATTTCTGGGTTTTATTTTTCTATCGGAAGGCTGTGCATGTGAGTCTTGTTTGAAAGGGGAAGGCTTTGTCCCTGTGTGGAAGCCATCACGGAGTTTCAACATGCTGGGGATGGGAGATGAAAACTTGTCTTGAGAATGTGAGCAAAACGAAGAGGAAAAGCCTTGGCTGGGGTGTCCCTCTCGGAGACGTTGCTTGATTGTGTTGTCATGCGAGGCTCCTCAGGAGAGTCTGCAGGACCCCCGCCCAATCATGATGGTGGTCCCTGCCTGACCCCGGTGGGACTTTATTTCGGGAATGTGACCTTTGTAACCCCCCATGTGACTGCGGCTTTGTGGGACTCCTTGTGTGACCAAGGAAGAATTAAGGAGCCTTAATAGAATTCCCTTGCTTCATTCCCTCTATTCATCCCTTTTTTCATCCTTCCCTTCAACCCTTCTTTCATCCCTACCTTCGTCCCTTCTTTCATCCTTACCTTCGTCTCTTCTTTCATCCCTCGTTACTTAATTCCTTCGCTCTCTCCCTGCATCCCCTCACCCATTTATAATTACTCCATCCCTCCCTCCAATCTTTGTTTATCTCTCTCTCTCTCTCTCTCTCTCTCTCTCTCTCTCTCTCTCTCTCGTATTATCCACATTTCTCACTTCCTTTTTTACTCTTGACGAGTATTTGACGTTGGGATCATAAAATAATGTTTTCGTTATGACTTCTACTGTCAAAGACGCCGACCAAAAGAAATTTTCAATTAACGAGAAGAACAAAGTTAAAACAAGAAGTCGAAAAAGTTTTCTTGAAAGGATCCTCCATTAATGAAAAGAATAATGTTGTTGTGAGACAAAGTATGAAAGACTCGAAAGGGGGAGTTGTGGAGGGGAAGGAGGGGTTGGAGGTAGGGAGGGGGGAAGGGACGAATGGAGAAACTAAGAGGGGGAGGGATAATAAGAGCCAAAAGCAGAGGTTTTCGTTTTGTTTTTTTTTAATTTCTCGTTCCTCTTGTTATTTTCATAGACAGTCAAAACACTCAAGTATGTACTCTCTCTAACTTATTTTTTTTTTTAAACTATAACCCCCAGTATTTTGACACTCGTTGATCTTCACAAAAGAACCTTAATCGCATAATAATTCCCACTCGTTAATTTTCTTTAAACAAACTCTCACTTAAAATAAGAAGACAAAATCAACACTTGTTCATCAACATCTGTCGAGGTTTCCCGTACACTGAATCTACATCTATTAAGACTATGAGTAAACACTCGCTGCCTCTCACTTGTAATTTATCAACAATGATTCACTTCTTTCGACATCTCATCACTTGTCAACACTGAAGCCGACGCTCTATATTGATTAACTGGTTTTAAGAGTCTGTCTATTAATCAAAGAGCCATCAAAGCTTCATCTCACCAAGTTACCATCATTTAAGAATAATTTAACAATTAAAAAAGGGATTTAATTCAACGCTCAGCATATATACTCCAAAGTTATGCATATGACTTATCTATCTTATAGGTGACTTATCTATCTTATAGGTGACTTATCTATCTACTGGGTGACTTATCTGTCTTGCAGGTAACTTATCTACCTACAAGATAGATAAGTCACTTACAAGATAGATAAGTCACCTACAAAATAGATAAGTCACTTACAAGATAGATAAGTCACTTACAAGATAGATAAGTCACCTACAAGATAGATAAGTCACCTACAAGATAGATAAGTCACCTACAAGATAGATAAGTCACCTACAAGATAGATAAGTCACCTACAAGATAGATAACAACAAGATAGATAAGTCACCTACAAGATAGATAAGTCACCTACAAGATGGATAAGTCACCTACAAGATAGATAAGTCACCTACAAGATAGATAAGTCACCTACAAGATAGATAAGTCACCTACAAGATAGATAAGTCACCTACAAGATAGATAAGTCACCATCTTGCAAGTGACTTATCTATCTTTTAGGGGACTTATCTATATTGCAGGAGGATTTATCTATCTTGCAGATAACTTATCTACCCCCGCGGGTAAATGACCTCTCTCGAGTGCCCTTCAAAATAATAACAAGACCCGGTTATCTTTTTGGAGTTATTTTATCCAATGATTACCTTACAATCTCCCTCCTGTGATTACATTCCCTTCAGCAGGGAGGTGGAGGAGGTATGATGGGGAAGCAGAGTGGTGGAGGAGGTATGATGGGGAAGCAGAGTGGTGGAGGAGGTATGATGGGGAAGCAGAGTGGTGGAGGGGAAAGCTAGCCTCCGCTTCCTTGGATCAAACCCGCATCCCAGAGGCTGGGCGATCCCTATCCCAGGGTTTATAATAATTAGTGATTACTTCAGAATTATTTCCACGGGGTGATTAGCATCAAAGGCTGGAGCAATAACGAGGGAATTACTCGTTATGAAGCCTCGTTGTTAACGATGGCGATCATCAAGTGTAATTTGTCTTGCTAATTAAGCTGTAATTACTGTTGAAAGGTAATGTTTTATCAGAGCAGCCAGGTAAAGTATTATTATTATTACTATTGTTAATATTATTATTGATTAGTATTGTGATTATCAGTGTTTTATTATTATTATTAATAGTAATAGTAATAGCATCTTTATTATCGTTATTCAGATCGGTGATATTTAGTATTGTAATTATCAATATTATTAGTGTTATTATTTATTATTATTATTATTATTATTATTATTATAATTATTATTATTATTATTATTGTTATTGAAGTTTCTTAGTGTAGATAATACTTTTTATTGATTATGCTATAAAAAATTATTCTACATATTCCCCGGCTGCTGTAGGTGTGTTAGTTACCATTTTGTCCTAGGCACATGTTGATTAGACACTAGGCCTGTTGTATGTGTGTGTGTGTGTGTGTGTGTGTGTAAGGAAACACTTCGAAATGTTTCCGCCCCGCCGGGAATTGAACCCGGGCCCTCCGTGTGTGAAGCGAGAGCTTTAGCCACCAGGCCACCGGGGCTGTGTGTGTGTGTGTGTGTGTGTGTGTGTGTGTGTGTGTGTGTGTGTGTGTATTACCATGACAGTTTCACATCTCATTACTATCACCAACACAAGCCACTATTATCACCAGCATTAGCAGCAGTTCATGATTACTGCTACTACTGCTACTACTACCACTACTACTACTACTACTACTACTACCACTACTACTACTACTACCACTACTACTACCACTACTACTACCACTACTACTTTCCCCACCGCTCCTAAAAAATCATCATCTCTTACTTGAACGTCTCACCCTTTCCGTTGACAGATAACACCACAAACAGTGATGTCGCCCAAACACCAACACATTGCTGGCTCTCTTGAGTCTCCACCAACAGCAACACATTGCTGGCTCTCCTGAGTCTCCACCAACAGCAACACATTGCTGGCTCTCCTGAGTCTCCACCAACAGCAACACATTGCTGGCTCTCCTGAGTCTTCACCAACACATTGCTGGCTCTCCTGAGTCTCCACCAACACATTGCTCGCTCTCCTGAGTCTTCACCAACACATTGCTGGCTCTCCTGAGTCTCCACCAACACCAACACATTGCTGGCTCTCCTGAGTCTTCACCAACACCAACATATTGCTGGCTCTCCTGAGTCTTCACCAACACAAAACACATTGCTGGCTCTCCTGAGTCTCCACCAACACATTGCTGGCTCTCCTGAGTCTCCACCAACACATTGCTGGCTCTCCTGAGTCTCCACCAACACATTGCTGGCTCTCCTGAGTCTCCACCAACACATTGCTGGCTCTCCTGAGTCTCCACCAACACATTGCTGGCTCTCCTGAGTCTCCACCACCAACAACACATTGCTGGCTCTCCTGAGTCTCCACCAACGCCAACACATTGCTGGCTCTCCTGAGTCTCCACCAACACATTGCTGGCTCTCCTGAGTCTCCACCAACACCAACACATTGCTGGCTCTCCTGAGTCTCCACCAACACCAACATATTGCTGGCTCTCCTGAGTCTCCACCAACACCAACATATTGCTGGCTCTCCTGAGTCTCCACCAACACATTGCTGGCTCTCCTGAGTCTCCACCAACACCAACACATTGCGGGCTCTCCTGAGTATACACCAACACCAACACATTGCTGGCTCTCCTGAGTCTCCACTAACACCAACACATTGCTGGCTCTCCTGAGTCTTCACCAACACATTGCTGGCTCTCCTGAGTCTTCACCAACACATTGCTGGCTCTCCTAAGTCTCCACCAACACCAACATTGCTGGCTCTCCTGAGTCTCCACCAACACCACTACCACCACCAGCAACAACAATACCACTACTACTACTCTTGGTATCTCCATCACCAGTGGCACTACTGCTAAAACCATCACCACCACACTGCGTCATCACCAACACATCACTTGCTTTGATGATACCCAAGATAACCAACACTTTAGAAAATGCATTCAATGTGGAAAGTGCATATCGCATCCTGTGTGTCTAGTTTACCTAAACATATACATTATAAATGTAAGTCAGTTTGATACAGTAAGCATACATTTTTCTGCATGTTACTGAAGATGTATGCACCATTTGTTGTGTTACCTCACGTGTTTATTTAGACAGCCAGACACTACAGCATAAATCATATATGGATACATCATGTAATCATGATTCATGCCCAGGTACACTAACTCGTCCCCAGGGAATCAAAAATCATACCCAGAGGAGCTTTGGACTTCTTCTATGCGAGTTGAGGACTCCGAGACATCATGAAACATATACACGTACTTGAACTTCCTCAATAAATTACTTACGGAAGTGAAACCTACAGAGATATGAAATACATCCTTCTGGCAGAGGGCGGGTCATAACTAGGGTTTTGAAAGAACATTCATCTTGGTTAAATGCAAGCTAATACTGGAACACTTCCAGTGATGCGGAATGTAGTGTATGATGTGTTTAGCAGTACGGTCTGTCAATTTACGATAATATTTGTGAGTGTCCAACTAAGAGTTGTACTGATTAGCACCTTTTTTTTTCCGGATAAAAATTTGATCCCTAATGGTGAGAACTTCGTCTAAGTTATGGCAGTTTCATACACAATGATTGATACCTAAATCTGGGATTTGTGTGATACAGTCTGGAATAGTAAGAATCCGGAGCAACGAAACTGGAGAAACATTCACTGTAGATAGACTCAGTATACACCAAGAGACACTGAGTAGCTGTGTGGTAACCAAGAAGAATCAACTTCCTCAGTGACTTGAGTTGCGTATCAGTCGGGATGAGTTGCGTAAGAGTGTTTGCATAAGTCTGGATGAGTTAACCATTTGTTAAGAATACTTAAGTATTAGTGTACCACATTCACTACACTAACTGTAATGTGTCGTCTCGACGAGTACACTACTAAAGTAAATATATTATTGTGATATATTCAGTAACACAGTGTCTCCCGTGTTGAAAATAATAATATAATGAGTTTCACTTGTGAAGTTATGAGTATGATTTGAAGGCAGAGTTAGAGAGAGGGACGTGGCTTTTATACTCAGAAATGAATCCCACCACCACTACAACGACTATTATCGCCAACTATTCTACCATCACTATTACCATTATCACCAGCACCAATATCACCACAACAACCACCACCCCTTACACAGTCATCACTCCACCACCCTGACACCCCTCCCAGTGCTCTCCACCACCACCACCAACACCGTCATCATCTACAACATAGTCTTCACCTTTCTTTCAGTAAAAAAATTAGATATCATCCAGAGGACTTATTTAACCCAGGAGAGCCTCCGACACCGCTTTTCATCTGGAGAACAAACGCTGCAAAATCTCTTCTTCCCAGGAGTAATGAAGTGCGCTACTTCACCTGGAATAATTGAGCGCTCTTCTCTTCCAGATGGAATAACTGAAAGCTTCCTCCTCCATGTGGAATAATTGAGGGGCGGCCCTTCTTTCAGGTGGAATAATTGAGTGCTCTTCCTCTCCTTGGTGATTTAGAGAAACGTTTCAGTTCTTCCAGCGTCAGTAGACGCACCTTCAATATGTCTGTAAACAGTTTACTCACAGTCTTCGTCTCATCTAGTGTTCAAGAATCGACTTCAGCAAGAAGTTCGTCTCGTTGGCTGGGGCCATAAACACGGTAATTGTGTTACTAACATTGCTGGTAACGATAATTTTGCAAAATTACTGCTCATAACAGGCGGCACACGAGGCGCTGAAAGTCATCATTTTCATTCACAATCTCTCGGATAAGGGAGGCAATATTCTTGTAGAAACACACACACACACACACACACACACACACACACACACACACACACACACACACACACACACACACACACACACACACACACAGTTTCTGGTATTTGTGAACAACATGATGGAAGGAATAGACTCCGAAGTGTCCCTGTTTGCAGATGATGTGAAGTTGATGAGAATAATTCAATCGGACGAGGACCAGGCAGAACTACAAAGGGATCTGGACAGGCTGCAAGCCTGGTCCAGCAACTGGCTCCTGGAATTCAACCTCACCAAGTGCAAAGTCATGAAGATTGGGGAAGGGCAAAGAAAACCACAGACGGAGTACAGTCTAGAGGGGCAGAGCCTACAAACCTCACTCAAGAAAAAGGATCTTGGGGTGAGTATAACACCGGGCACATCTGAGGCGCACATCAACCAAATTACTGCTGCGGTATACGGGCGCCTGGCAAAACTAAGAACAGCATTCCGACATCTTAATAAGGAGTCATTCAGGACCCTGTACACTGTGTACGTTAGGCCCATATTGGAGTATGCAGCACCAGTTTGGAACCCACACCTAGCCAGGCACGTAAGGAAACTAGAGAAAGTGCAAAGGTTTGCAACGAGACTAGTCCCGGAGCTAAGGGGTATGTCCTACGAGGAGAGGTTAAGGGAAATCGACCTGACGACACTGGAGGACAGAAGAGATAGAGGGGGATACGATAACGACACATAAAATACTGAGAGGAATCGACAAGGTGGACAGAGACAGAATGTTCCAGAGATGGGACACAGCAACAAGGGGTCACAGTTGGAAGTTGAAGACTCAAATGAATCACAGGGATGTTAGGAAATATTTTTTCATTGTCAAGTCACAGAGAGTTGTCAGGAAAGTGGGAAATAGCTCTGGGAAGTGAGTCAGTGGGAGGCAGTGATTTCATACATTAAAAAAAGGCTTTCTTAAGGAAGCAGGGGTATAATAAAGCTGCATGGAGCGAGGAGAGAAATTACCTAGTAGACTGGTCGAGTGAAGAGGGAAGTACAGGGGCCCCGGGGAGCTGTGACTACCTGCTAGCTCCTGCAACCACCAACTGGATGAGTCGCATATAACAGTACAATTAACAATATGTACTAACATATCCACTCTTATTATATATATATATATATATATATATATATATATATATATATATATATATATATATATATATATATATATATATATATGGTGTGTGTGAGTGGAATATATTTAAATAACTAAAGAAGAAATAAATTACTTGTGAATACTGACAAGAACATAAACAAGAGAACCAGACTGGAGAGCAATATGGCTTGATAAAGAATGTACAGAAAAGTTATGCTATCCACTTAGGAATTTTTTTAGGATTTTTCGCTACAAGAGGATGAATTGACCTTTCCACTAATCCTCCGATGATTTACGGAGGGACGAGCCCACTGTATTTTTGTTTTGTATTTGTAAAAGATGGGAAAACGCTATTTGTCCTCTTTCGATTGTCTTTACGAGTGGTTAAATATTTTTGTCAGCGGAGCTTTGAGCGTTCAATTAGAGTTGTCAGTTAGAACGTAATTCGTAAGACTGATTTTCTGTGGTATCGAAATTCTGCAGAGATCGTCTTGTCCGGCAGACTTGATCACTTGATCACTTGATCACTTGATCACTTGATCACGTGATCACTTGATCACTGTTGTAAAAACTGAGTTCGTTTTTGGTCAGTTGTTTGATCGTTTGTCATCCGTCAGTTACTGTCAGTCATTTCAGTCAGTCACTCGAATCAGCCGTTGTCAGTCTTCCGTCAGCCAGTATCAGTTCTCCGTCTTATGTCAGCTCTTCAGGCGTCTGTCCGATGTCATGAATTGCTCGTCAGACGTTGATCAGTCGTCTGCAGTCGTCCGTCAGTCGTCTGCAGTCATCCGTCAGTCGTCTGCAGTCGTCCGTCTGTCGTTCCTGGTTTTATTGCCCCTAAGTCAACAGACGGGAGGCAATTATGTGGAACCAAAATAATCTTTCCGAAAGAGGTTTTAAAACTCTGTTATTTTGTGATGATCAGTTGACAAGGGAACGTTAAGTGTACTTTAGACTCTTATCTCCACAACATGTGTTTGTCAGCCTGGAAACATTCTCTCTCTGTTTAGACAAGAACACACAACATGTGTTTGTCAGCCTGGAAACATTCTCTCTGTTTAGACAAGAAACACAACATGTGTTTGTCAGCCTGGAAACATTCTCTTCTGTTTAGACAAGAATACACAACATGTGTTTGTCAGCCTGGAAACATTCTCTTCTGTTTAGACAAGAATACACAACATGTGTTTGTCAGCCTGTAAACATTCTCTTCTGTTTAGACAAGAATACACAACATGTGTTTGTCAGCCTGGAAACATTCTCTCTCTGTTTAGACAAGAATACACAACATGTGTTTGTCAGCCTGTAAACATTCTCTTTCTGTTTAGACAAGAATACACAACATGTGTTTGTCAGCCTGGAAACATTCTCTCTCTGTTTAGACAAGAATACACAACATGTGTTTGTCAGCCTGTAAACATTCTCTTTCTGTTTAGACAAGAACACACAACATGTGTTTGTCAGCCTGGAAACATTCTCTCTGTTTAGACAAGAATACACAACATGTGTTTGTCAGCCTGTAAACATTCTCTCTCTGTTTAGACAAGAATACACAACATGTGTTTGTCAGCCTGTAAACATTCTCTTTCTGTTTAGACAAGAACACACAACATGTGTTTGTCAGCCTGGAAACATTCTCTCTCTGTTTAGACAAGAACACACAACATGTGTTTGTCAGCCTGGAAATATTCTCTCTGTTTAGACAAGAACACACAACATGTGTTTGTCAGCCTGGAAATATTCTCTTCTGTTTAGACAAGAACACACAACATGTGTTTGTCAGCCTGGAAATATTCTCTCTCTGTTTAGACAAGACACACACAACATGTGTTTGTCAGCCTGGAAATATTCTCTCTGTTTAGACAAGAACACACAACATGTGTTTGTCAGCCTGGAAATATTCTCTCTGTTTAGACAAGAACACACAACATGTGTTTGTCAGCCTGGAAATATTCTCTCTCTGTTTAGACAAGAACACACAACATGTGTTTGTCAGCCTGGAAACATTCTCTCTCTGTTTAGACAAGAACACACAACATGTGTTTGTCAGCCTGGAAATATTCTCTCTCTGTTTAGACAAGAACACACAACATGTGTTTGTCAGCCTGGAAATATTCTCTCTCTGTTTAGACAAGAACACACAACATGTGTTTGTCAGCCTGGAAACATTCTCTCTCTGTTTAGACAAGAACACACAACATGTGTTTGTCAGCCTGGAAACATTCTCTCTGTTTAGACAAGAACACACAACATGTGTTTGTCAGCCTGGAAACATTCTCTCTCTGTTTTGACAAGAACACACAACATGTGTTTGTCAGCCTGGAAACATTCTCTCTCTGTTTAGACAAGAACACACAACATGTGTTTGTCAGCCTGGAAACATTCTCTCTCTGTTTAGACAAGAACACACAACATGTGTTTGTCAGCCTGGAAACATTCTCTCTCTGTTTAGACAAGAATACACAACATGTGTTTGTCAGCCTGTAAACATTCTCTTTCTGTTTAGACAAGAATACACAACATGTGTTTGTCAGCCTGGAAACATTCTCTCTCTGTTTTGACAAGAACACACAACATGTGTTTGTCAGCCTGGAAACATTCTCTCTCTGTTTAGACAAGAACACACAACATGTGTTTGTCAGCCTGGAAACATTCTCTCTCTGTTTAGACAAGAACACACAACATGTGTTTGTCAGCCTGGAAACATTCTCTCTCTGTTTAGACAAGAACACACAACATGTGTTTGTCAGCCTGGAAACATTCTCTCTCTGTTTAGACAAGAACACACAACATGTGTACCTGAAATTTCCTCTTGTCATCCCCTGCTGAAACTCAGTGAAGTGCCTCGCTAAGTCGGTCAAACACTTAACCAGTTCATAACTATGAGTCAAGACATCGTTGCAAGATAATAATAATAATAATCATAACTGTAAGAATTTGGACAGATGAATAAAATGATAGTTGTGGGGTGCTGGAGGTTGTGATGGAGGTGCTGGAGGTTGTGATGGAGGTGCTGGAGGTGGTGATGGAGGTGTTGGAGAGAGAGAGAGAGAGAATATTTAAAGAGCCTCTGCAAGGAGGCAGAAATTTCATGCATGGCGGAGTGGAAATTGTTAAGAGGAAAGAGCCGGAAGTGAGTATGAAGGGAGTAACCCAAGAAGTAGACTAAAAGAGGGAGAAAGCAGAGAGGCTAGAAAGACTGAAGACTGAAATACTAAAATTAAGTGGAGATAAAATGCTGGAAACATAGAGCCAGGCAACTTACGATGCCTGGCTCTGCGTCTGGCTATGAAGGTAGAACTTTAGAAACTGTACACAGGTACATCGCAGGTATCTGAAGATTGGCAGGCAGCACATGTAGTTCTTCTGAAAAAAAAGGGTAAGAGCTGCTGGAAAATAAAGTAGATTTAGTAATGGATGGGACTGTATTAAGTGATGGCGTTCAATCGCACGAACGAACACCACTTGCATAAGCGAGTGGAGTTTTTGTTGAGTTTATGTAAGAAAAAACAGAACAGGAAGAGGAGTGAAGTGACCTTTGCTGCATATGTGTTGAAAGCTGTGAGGGGCTTTTATGAGGAGCTGAGGCATGGGTTAGACTTGCAGGAAAGAATAGGAATATATGTCACCTTGGTTGTTTATCGAGTTTATATACGAAATTATAGATATAAATTATAGTGCCAGCCTTAAATATGAGTTGAAAAAGTAACGGAGCTACCTTTGATGAGTTCCGCGAGTCTACTCCCGGAGGCCGGCCATGGGCAAGGCTCGTCTGGTGCTAGCCTGATCAACCAGGCTGTTGCTGCTGCTGGCGGCCCGCTGACCCACATATCCATCACAGCCTGGTTGATCTGGCACCGGGTTCATCTGCCGTAGCTGATGATTATTTTGCTGGAATACTTGACGACATCCACAGGGCCTCACTGAAGTCTCCAAACTTAGGTTGGCAGATTTCAACACCTTGTATGAGGACCATCTTGCGTAATGGAATATGACAGGGACACACAGCTACCTTTTGTTCCTACTGAGTAATTATATAGAATAGGCTAGCAGCACACTGCAGATGTATTCAGGTTTGTTTAATAAAGAAATTCTGAAAGAATCGTTTGCAGATGGTACAGATCTATTTGAGATAGACAGAATAGAAGTTGGTGGAGTCTGGAAGGTTCATAAAGGAAGTTGAAAGTGAACAGAGTAATTATTGGAATAAAAGACGTTAATGAATGCAAAAAAGAAAAACAGAGAAAGTAAGAGTGTTTAGTGGTACAGACGTACGTGTGTGTGTGTGTGTGTGTGTGTGTGAACAATGCACAGCCACACATCCAGCACCAGCTGTGAATGACGACAGAACGTCATTAATATAGCTTAAATTCACTGGCAGTAGTATGTTACCTCGCTCAGTGTATGGCATTTGCATCAAAATGTGAAATCGCGCCTTCAATTACGAATAATTTACTGTTATTAACTCAGTCACTGATTACTGTGTCAGTACGGTACCTGGTCCTCCTGGTGGTGTCACCCTGGTACATTAACACCACCACTGACTGTGGTGTCAGTATGGTACCTGGTCCTCCTGGTGGTGTCAACCTGGTACATTAACACCACCACTGACTGTGGTGTCAGTATGGTACCTGGTCCTCCTGGTGGTGTCAACCTGGTACATTAACACCACCACTGACTGTGGTGTCAGTATGGTATCTGGTCCTCCTGGTGGTGTCACCCTGGTACATTAACACCACCACTGACTGTGGTGTCAGTATGGTACCTGGTCCTCCTGGTGGTGTCAACCTGGTACATTAACACCACCACTGACTGTGGTGTCAGTATGGTACCTGGTCCTCCTGGTGGTGTCAACCTGGTACATTAACACCCCACTGACTGTGGTGTCAGTATGGTACCTGGTCCTCCTGGTGGTGTCACCTGGTACATTAACACCACCACTGACTGTGGTGTCAGTATGGTATCTGGTCCTCCTGGTGGTGTCAACCTGGTACATTAACACCACCACTGACTGTGGTGTCAGTATGGTACCTGGTCCTCCTGGTGGTGTCAACCTGGTACATTAACACCACCACTGACTGTGGTGTCAGTATGGTACCTGGTCCTCCTGGTGGTGTCAACCTGGTACATTAACACCACCACTGACTGTGGTGTCAGTAGGTATCTGGTCCTCCTGGTGGTGTCACCTGGTACATTAACACCACCACTGACTGTGGTGTCAGTACGGTACCTGGTCCTCCTGGTGGTGTCAACCTGGTACATTAACACCACCACTGACTGTGGTGTCAGTATGGTACCTGGTCCTCCTGGTGGTGTCAACCCTGGTACATTAACACCCCACTGACTGTGGTGTCAGTATGGTACTGGTCCTCCTGGTGGTGTCACCCTGGTACATTAACACCACCACTGACTGTGGTGTCAGTATGGTACCTGGTCCTCCTGGTGGTGTCAACCTGGTACATTAACACCCCCACTGACTGTGGTGTCAGTATGGTATCTGGTCCTCCTGGTGGTGTCACCCTGGTACATTAACACCCCCACTGACTGTGGTGTCAGTATGGTACCTGGTCCTCCTGGTGGTGTCAACCTGGTACATTAACACCCCCACTGACTGTGGTGTCAGTATGGTACCTGGTCCTCCTGGTGGTGTCACCTGGTACATTAACACCACCACTGCTGTGGTGTCAGTATGGTACCTGGTCCTCCTGGTGGTGTCACCTGGTACATTAACACCACCACTGACTGTGGTGTCAGTATGGTACCTGGTCCTCCTGGTGGTGTCAACCTGGTACATTAACACCCCACTGACTGTGGTGTCAGTATGGTACTGGTCCTCCTGGTGGTGTCACCCTGGTACATTAACACCCCACTGACTGTGGTGTCAGTATGGTACCTGGTCCTCCTGGTGGTGTCAACCTGGTACATTAACACCCCCACTGACTGTGGTGTCAGTATGGTACCTGGTCCTCCTGGTGGTGTCAACCTGGTACATTAACACCACCACTGTCTGTGGTGTCAGTATGGTACCTGGTCCTCCTGGTGGTGTCACCCTGGTACATTAACACCACCACTGTCTGTGGTGTCAGTATGGTACCTGGTCCTCCTGGTGGTGTCACCCTGGTACATTAACACCACCACTGTCTGTGGTGTCAGTATGGTACCTGGTCCTCCTGGTGGTGTCACCCTGGTACATTAACACCACCACTGTCTGTGGTGTCAGTATGGTACCTGGTCCTCCTGGTGGTGTCAACCTGGTACATTAACACCACCACTGTCTGTGGTGTCAGTATGGTACCTGGTCCTCCTGGTGGTGTCACCCTGGTACATTAACACCACCACTGACTGTGGTGTCAGTATGGTACCTGGTCCTCCTGGTGGTGTCACCCTGGTACATTAACACCACCACTGACTGTGGTGTCAGTATGGTACCTGGTCCTCCTGGTGGTGTCAACCTGGTACATTAACACCCCCACTGACTGTGGTGTCAGTATGTTACCTGGTCCTCCTGGTGGTGTCAACCTGGTACATTAACAATACCACTGACTGTGGTGTCAGTATGGTATCTGGTCCTCCTGGTGGTGTCAACCTGGTACATTAACACCACCACTGACTGTGGTGTCAGTATGGTATCTGGTCCTCCTGGTGGTGTCAACCTGGTACATTAACACCACCACTGACTGTGGTGTCAGTATGGTATCTGGTCCTCCTGGTGGTGTCAACCTGGTACATAAACACCACCACTGACTGTGGTGTCAGTATGGTATCTGGTCCTCCTGGTGGTGTCAACCTGGTACATTAACACCACCACTGACTAGTGAATAACATCATTACAGACTACAGAATGTAAAAATATTTGTCAGCTTTACTTTTTTTCATGAGCTTTCGAATTCCTTCGTGTGTCTACCAGCCCTTGTTAAGACGCAGAGTAAGTTTTGATTCTGACGTAACAACCCAGCTTAACTGGGATATATATATATATATATATATATATATATATATATATATATATATATATATATATATATATATATATATATAATATGCTACTAACACACACTCACTGCCTGCCTTACAGTCACACATCTTCCTAACATACAAACACACACACACACACACACAAACGGGGCCAGGAGCTATGAATCGACCCCTGTGGCCACAATTAGGTGAGCACACACACACACACACATACACACTAATGAACACACTCGTAACTCACATACTTTTACACCCGCCGTCGGAGCAAATTTATCGCAAGTCTGCAATTTCAGATCAGCTCATACATTATTGCAAGGGTGTAATGTAGATGCAAATATATTTGTATGCAATGTTTTATATAAAAAAAATGGATGAAATACTAAATTGGTTGGAGCAGTAATGTTTGGTAAACACTGCTTTTGTGCCGCCATGTGTGTGTATGTGTTTATATCTGGTTGAATTTGTTTTGTTGAGTTTTTGTGGGAGTTGAACTCTGGCTCATGGCCGCGTCGTGTTTCAACGACTGGATTAACTTACTACTGTCATGTCAGGGGTTTTAATTCCTGTATAAATTTAGCTTGTTGTCTATCTCTTCCTAGTTTGCTCACTTCTTACAGCAGAGACATACTTTTTCCTACGTTTCTTTTGCTGACTGAGAGTTCAGGTGTGATCAGTATTTTCTTGGTGTTGGTCCGTGTCGTGACGGTCTCTTTCTGATCCACAGTGATGTTTTTTTCTGAGAACTTTATGTCTTGATCACGTCCTTGATCATGTTCTGCGTTCCTCCAGTGTAAGGAGGTCAAGTTCGTCCAGACACACACACACACACACACACACACACACACAATGGAGTATGCAACACCAGTTTGGAACCCACACCTGGTCAAGCACCTCAAGAAAGTAGAGAAAGTGCAAAGGTTTGCAACAAGACTAGTCCCGTAGCTAAGGGGTATGTCCTACGAGGAGAGGTTAAGGAAAATCGGCCTGACGACACTGGAGGACAGGAGGGATAGGGGACACATGATAACGACATAAAATACTGAGAGGAATTGACAAGGTGGATAGGGACAGGATGTTCCAGAGATGAGACACAGCAACAAGGGGTCCCAATTGGAAGTTGAACTCAGATGAGTAACAGGGATGTTAGGAAGTATTTCTTCAGTAATAGAGTTGCCAGGAAGTGGAACTGTCTGGAGAGTGATATAGTGGAGGCAGGATCTATATATTATTTTAAGAGGTATGATAAAGCCCATGGAGCAGGGAGAGAGTGGACCTAGTAGCAACCAGTGAAGAGGTGAGGCCAGGTTCTATAACAAATTAGGTGAGTACACACACACCAATTAAACACTCACAAAAAATATTTCCCATCCTCTTTCTCCACAGAGGTCAGAGAATCGTGTTCCATCACCAGAAAACCCGTAATTGGTGGCTGAGGGAAGGATGGTAAGAACACTGCTAGAAGGATCCAGCCAGGGTCTAACAAATGGCTTCCACACATCCATGTATCATTCCTCCTTCAGCCTGACAGCCAGCCTCTGAACTTCAAGTACTTGTGTTTGTTTGCCGTCTTAAAGGAAGTAATTGTTTCTATTGTATATCTTGCCATGAGAGGACCTTGAATTAACAATCACAAAATAAGAGGAGTCAGTCCGACGAGCTGTAACTGAAAATTATTTTTTCTCGAGTCTTTCTCATGTCTCTATAAAAAATAGACGCCATCCACTCAGCAACACACACACACACACACACACACACACACACACACACACACACACACACACACACACACACACACACACATGGAATGTTAAGTGCTGCAGTGCATCAGTGAATACCTAAAAGACGAGACAGAATGCCACTAAGAGGTGAGCCCTAAGTTTGAGTGATCTGAGGGAGTGAGATACACCAGGATCACCAGCACGGGAACCCCTGCAGTTCTTGATATGTGTAAACGAGATATCACAGGGAACAGACTTTTGTGTGTGTTTTCCAACCATGTAAATTTAACAAGAGTGATGAGAACAGGAGAAGAACATGATGGGTTACAAGAAGTTCAAGAGAACACTAACACAAGGTACTCTTTAACTAACATGACCCACTCAGTGGTGGGTCATCTTAACACTGTGGAGGGCATTGAAGTGATTTGTACCTAAGGGTAGAGAGCCTCTTCTATGGAAGTGGTGCCACTCTTCCCACTGGGTGCCTGCCTGACTAAAAACCCACTTATCTCTTTCGGCATAAATGGTGGGTATATTTCCCCTATCGTGTAAATTTATTAAAATTATGGCTAATGACACGAAATAAGTAATGATTAAATATAGTGGAATGTGAAAAAATCTAATCGCTTTAATTTCTATG